>VXBD01008838.1:14448-52945 GCA_013399975.1 Indicator maculatus
CTGGGGAGGGACTTTTTCGGATATCAAGATAGGACTAGGGGAAATGGAATAAAGCTGGAAGTGGGGAGATTCAGGCTGGATGTGAAGAAGAAGTTCTTCAGCATGAGATTGGTGAGAGCCTGGAATGGGTTGTCCAGGGAGGTGGTTGAGGCCCCATCCCTGGAGGTGTTTAAGGCCAGGCTGGATGAGGCTCTGGCCAGCCTGATCTAGTGTGAGGTGTCCCTGCCCATGGCAGGGGGGTTGGAACTAGATGATCCTTGTGGTCCCTTCCAGTCCTGACTGATTCTATGATTTTCCTGTGTTTCTCCCAAAAGCTTATATACCACATCCTGCTCTTGTGGTGCTCCAGTGTCTTCTGCCCAAAACCAGTGGCAAAGTATCTGGTGAAGCTGATGAAATCTGAGGTGCTTCTTTCTCAGTCACGTGATAAGGTCCAAAGAAACATATCTGTACTCTGAAAAAAGGCTAGGAGGCTAAGGAATAGGACGAAAGAAGAGGAGGCCAACTTTAACCAAAGATACTACCACAATAAGCACATAGAAGATTCGGTGGAAGAAGGGCTGTGAGCAGGATGTCATATCAACAGGATGCAAAATACAGAGGGTGCTGTTTTCTGCTCAAGTAAAATTACAGTCAAATTAGGTTAAATAACCAGCTGCATCAAGAAGAAGCAGTAACAGCATCCCCACAGAGCAGGCAAATGCTGCTAAATGCAAAGGGCTGGAAATGTTTTACAAACTTCCAGAAAAGGATGGTGACAGCATGTATGAACTGACAAAAAACCCATAGCAAATGTGAGGGAAGTACAGCGATGACAAGTGTCAACTAATCACATTAAATTACGCACATGTCACATCAGGGCATGATGCTGAGACTCAATGCATCATCAACCAGGAAACACAGAAAGCAAAGCAGCTCGTGACTGCCCTGAGCCATGCTGAGGCCATCAAGCTCCCCAGGACTCCATCCAGCAGCTTCTTTGCCATGGTGAACACAAATGTATTGAGATCAGCTCAAACAAAAAGCCAACAACAACAGCAGCAATGACACAATACAAAAAGACACTGTGGTGTAATAATTTCAAAATGGAAAACTGCAGGGAAATGAGGGAGTTTGTCAGAGAGGAATTAAAAGGGATTGCTAAAAGCATTAAATATTAGTAAGCAGCAGGGAAAACTTTTTATGATCTCTCAGTGGAGGATGAAAAAAATGCACATCACGTATCAAGAATATTGTGGGAAGCAGAAAGAAAGGCAGTGTTCAAAGGGGAGGAGACTTCACTTAAAAACAACAACACTTCCTTTAAGCATTGTCTAAATATACAAAGTAGAGTCGATCAATAAACTAATAAGAATCAATTTTGATCTTAGATTGGTTTGTGGCCTCACCAGCTTTAAGACCAGTTTCTGGCTTATAGCAATGTATTTAGACCTGCCATTTGGGCTAAAAGAAGGTACTAAGATAAGGAGGGACAGCATGAGTGATCTTTATTGTAAGCACCATTCTTCTTGTACATTCCTAAGGTAAAGGCTGTGTTGTGTCTCCTGAAGCTTGCACCATCTTCTAGGTGCTCCACTTGTACTTAAAAATAGCAACTTTAAAAATTTTATTTATTTTTATTAATCACTATTAAAGGACAAAACCCCATCTCTCTTCAGGTACAAAGTTAAGTTACAACCCTCTCTTCTGCTTCACACAGGAGGACAATGGGAGAAGTGGAGGATTTGAGTTCTCCACCTGCTCCCTGTTCCTCTTACGAAGTCACCTGGTGGCCTGATAAGTCATAGAATCGTTTCAGCTGGAAAAGACCTTTAATACTGTCAAGTCTGATATCAGCACAACACCACGATGGCTATTAAACCGTGTCCCGAAGTGCCATATCTATGTTTTTGAACACCTCCAGAGATGGTGACTCCACCATCTTCCTGGGCAGGCTGTTCCAATGCTTGACCGCTCTTTCAATACTTTTTTTTTTTTTTAAACTAATATCCAATCTAAACCTCCCCTGGTGTAACTTAATGCCATTTCCTCTTGACCTATCAATTGTGAGAAGAGACCAGCACCCACCTCAATCCAACCTCCTTTCAGGAAGTTGTAGAGAGTCAGGTCTCCCCTCAGCCTCCTTTTCTCCAAACTAAATAACCCCAGTTCCCTCAGCTGCTCTTCACAAGACCTGTTCTCCAGACTCTTCATCAGCTTTGTTGCCCTTCTCAGGGCATGATCCAGCATCTCAATGTCTTTCTTGTAGTGAGGGCCTCAAAACCGAACACAAGGTGCAGCCTGACCAATGCTGAGTACAGGGGCAAGATCACTCTGAGTCATCCCTGGTTACTGTGATTTTTGCCATCAGATTAAGACTCGAGAGCACGGCCTCAGCTCAAGATTAAAGGGTAGAGTGGAGCTGCTTCTATGCAGATTACAACTGAAAACTAAGTGAAAAGGGGGAAAATACCTGTTGAAAAAGAGCTCCTTGTTCTGACACCACATTTCTGAGTGTTAAACTGTAAGACTGAGGATTTGCATTTCTGTTTTCTCTCCTATCTTGCCTCTCAAAGAAGCTGTCTCCTGCATCCTCCAGGTCACTGGTCCTGATTTTAGGGAAATCTACTTTCAGGACAAGATAACTGGGATGACAGTCAGTGAAATGGTTAATCTTCAAATGCCAGGACTGGGCACTGGAGCTGGTGAGTCCTGGCAACCAATAGAGCAGTTCACTCTCTATTATTTCAAATCAATTGCAGAAAAAAAGAACTGATTCAACTCATCGGAACAAAATCCTGAGGCACCTCCACAAACAGAGCAGAGGGAGAGATCCACTTCAGTTCTTCAAAGTGAAAAATTATGTTGTTAGGTAATTTAGGGAGGAAAAAATAAAGTGAAGTCATATTGAAGTGAAGAGACTGAAGTTGTATTCATGTTTGAAGTTAATTTAAGCCTCACTGGAATTGCGGTGATTGATCCAGGAAAGTGGAAAAAAACATTCATAAATTGCGATTTTTACTCCTTCCAAAAGGGAATCCCTGCAGTTCCTTCTTTTAAAAACAGGTTCAATGGTTTGTGCTTGATCCTCAGCCCCTGATCAACATGTGAAGCTCTTGTAGAAGAGGATGGGAGAAGTACCTGAGAGGAGTGTGAAACATAAGTGGGAAATCTGCTTGGAGCATCCAGAAATATTTCTATGTAGCTGTCTGAGGAACTGTGAAGGAGTTTTCTCAGGGGAAGGGAGAAGTGGACCAGTGGGCATTTAATGCACATATCCAATGCTATGACTTTCTAATGTATAAAATACCCCTTAGGGTTTCCCAGTACTCTGGAGAAATGACTATGGTATGTTGCATTCATCTGCAATATTTTTAGGTTTGGGAGTCCAGTTCAGTTCAAAAACTGAAAGCTGTTATCAGTTAGCAGAATACTCAAGTCTTCTAGGACAGTCTGAAATATCACACTGCACTGTCCCAGACAGATCCCCTCAGTTCCTGCCTGCATAAGTATGGGGGCAGAACAAATATTTAGGGCCAGAATCATTTAACAAAGGAGGATCCTAAAGACCAGGTCTTGCCAGGAGCAGCTGAGGGAACTGGGGTTGTTTAGCATGGAGAAAAGGAGGCTGAGGGGAGACCTTCTCACTGTCTACTACTCCCTGAAAGGTGCCGGAGCCAGGTGGGAGTCAGACTCTTCTCCATAGCAACAAGTGATAGGAGGGGAGGAAATGGCCTCAAGTTGCACCTTCTTCACTGAAAGGGTTCTTAAAATCTGGAACAGAGTCCCCAGTGGAGGTGGTTGAATCCCCATCACTGGAGATGTTTAAAAGACACAGATGTGGTGCTGAGGGACATCGTTTAGCACCAGACTTGGTAGAGTTAGAGAAAGGTTGGACTTGATGATCTTAAAGATCTTTTCCTACTGAAATGATTCTATGATTCTACCATTCTATCATTCTGTCCTTGTCTGTGGCTGGTTATCACTGTTGCAACAAGTGTGCCTCACAGGCTAATGCTGTCTTAAGTGACTGCTAAACTGACATTTTGGTAGTGTGGTATATCTAAGGCTCTCTGGAAGCCAAAAAGAAGTCAGAAAGGGCACCTTTTAATTTTGGAGTCCATAAGAGTCATTGGTTTGACCAGAGAACTGATCTATACACCCCTGCTATACCTGTGACACTGCATCACTGGGATGACTTGGTAGCATGGGCTTGCATTTAAAAACAGAGATTAAATACCTGAAAGCACATCTCTCAAATGTGACAGAGGCAGAGACAGAACTGAAAACAAAGATCTTTCAGAGAAAGGTATTCAAACTGCTCTTCTTTGGGATTCCTTGCATATGGAAGAGAGCTGGGAAACAATTGAATAATAGGTACAGAATGTGTGTTCAAAGATCAGCATCCCTCTTTTAGGCCCTCTGGATTTAGCTCAAAAACATGAGGCATTTGGAGAGGAGGAATATTAAAAAGAAAATGGAAAATGCCTCAAGATGGCATTGGGTAATCTCCACTTCCAACAAGATGTGAGTGAACACAAATGGCAGGGAATGAAGGGACGTCCCTGTTTTTTCTGATGTAGCAGAAAATATAATTTCTAATGAAACCACATGTAACAGCAAGACTGCCTTCCCAGCAGATGGAGTGTGATTACCAAATAGGAACCTGGGAGTTGCTGTGCTGTCTTTGTTTCCACAGCACAGAGAGTGACCAGGCAGCAGGGAGAACCACAGATGGATGCAGTTATTCTGATCAGGGCATAGAAATCTGGTGTCCCACAGTAAGAGCCCCCTTTGCTCTAACAGCATGGGAAAAGTGCTAAGGTCAGACATAAAAATCATAGAATTGTTGGTGTTGGGAAAGATCTCCAAGATCACAAAATACTTGAGTTGGAAGGGAAGATCATCTAGTGTCATGGGCAGGGACATCTCCCACTAGACTGGGTTGTTCAAAGCCTCATCCAGCCTAGTCATAAATTCTTCCAGGGATGAGATGTCCACAGCTTCACTGGGCAACCTGTCCTGGTATCTCACCACCCTCATAGTAAAGAACTTCTTCCTAATGTCCAATATAAATCTATCCTTTTAACAGTGTGAGAGCTGAAATCCCCATCCCATACCAACAACGACCAGGCTAGCTCAGTCTGGAAGCAAATGAAAGCTGTATTTACAAGCAAATCTACAATCTATGATGAAATGCAATGAATATGTACAAATATACACTATTCAAAACATTTACAAATGTCTTTGCTACCCCCAAAGGGCCTCCCTCCAAACCAGAAGGAATCCCCCCCAGACTTCCCTGACAGAAGGCAGAGTCAAGAAGCAGAGAGGCTGTTACACTTAGCTTGTCAAGGTCAGTAGGTTATCTTCAGCCAGAAAAGAAGCAGCAGCCAGACAGCCCAGCAAGCAAGTTGAGACCTGCCCCAACTCCCCAAACCTTGTCTTGAGTAGTAGTTCTTAAACATTTCTATCTCCCCAATGGAAGTGTTTAGAATAATCATTATTTTGCTTTCTTACACCCAATTGTGATTTATTTACATTCCTTCACCTTCTCTGCTTGAATTTTGTAAAGAAAAATTAAAAAGACAGTTTTAAAACAATCACAGTCCTGCTCTAGTTTAAAAATATTGCCTCTTGTCCTATCACCACATATCCTTATAATTAGTGCCTCTCCACTTTTTCTGTATCTTTCCAGTACCTTCAGGCACTGGAAGACTGCTATAAGGTCTCCCCAGAGCCTTCTCTTCTCCAGGCTAAATAGACTCTACCCCCTCAGCCTGCCCTTGTAGGAGGTGCTCCATTCCATCTGATAATTTTGTGGACCTCCTCTGGACTCTCTCCAAAAAGATCCATGTCCTTCTTGTGCTGGGGGCTCCAGAGATGGATGCAATACTCCAGATGGGGTCTCACAAGAGCAGAGTAGAGGGGCAGAATCACTACCCTTGACCTACTGGCCATGCATTTTTTGATGCAGCCCAGGATATAGTTGCCTTTTTGGGTTGCTAGCGCACATTGCTGTCTCATGTCAAGCTCCTCATCAAACAGCATGCCCAAGTCCTTCTCTGCAGGGTTGTTCTCAATCTACTTGTTGCCCAGCCTCTATGTGTGCTTGGAATTGCCCTGATCGAGGTGCAACACCTTGCACTTTGCCCTGTTTAACTTCATAACATTAACATGAAGATCATCAAGTCTAACCATTATCTAAATCTAACAAGTCTGGTGCTTAACCATATTGCTCAGCACCACACCTCTGCACCTTTGAAATACCTCGAAGGACGGGGATTAACCACCTCACTGGGAAGCCTATTCAAGTGTTTGAGAACCGTTTCAGTGAAAAAGTGTCTTCTAATATATAACCTAAACCTCCACTAGTGTAACTGGTGACCATTTGCTCTCATCATCTAACTTGATACTATGGAGATGAGACTGACACCCATCTGGATCCAACCTCCTTTTAGGGAGTTGTAGAGAGCAAGGTCTCCCCTCAGCCTCCTTTTCTCCAAACTAAACAACCCCAGTTTCCTCAGCCACTCCTCACAAGGCCTGTTTTCTACAACCTTCACCAGCTTTGTTGCCTTTCTCAGGACATGCTCCAGCACCTCAATGTCTTTCTTGTAGTTAGGGCCCCCAAAGCTCAACACCACGCAACGGGTGGCCTCACCAGTACAGGCAGACAATAACTTCTCTGGTCCTGCTGGTCGCACTATTCCTGCCAGGATGCTGTTGGCCTTCTTGGCCATCAGGGCACACCGCAGGCTCATCTTCACCTAGCTGTCAACCAGCACTCCTAGGTCTTTTTCTACTCATCAGCTTTCCAGTCACTCTACCCCACGTTTGGAAGGTTCATGGGTTTGTTGCTAACCAAGTGCAGGAACCAGCACTTAGTCTTGTCGTGTCTCATACAATTGGCCTTGGCCCTTTAATCCAGCTTGTCCAGGTCCCTCTGCAGAGCCTTCCTACCCTCCAGCAGATCAACACTTCCTCCCAGCATAGTGTCATGTGCAGGCTTACTTAGGGACCCTTAACCCCCTCATCCAGAAATGAGGGGATAAAGAGAACTGGCCCCAATACTGATCTGTGTGGAACAGCACTTGTGACTATTTACCAATTGGATTTAACTCCATTCACCACTACTCATTGGATCTGATCATCCAGTGAGCTTTTTACCCAGCAAAGCATCCACCTGTCCATATTAGTGTCGCAGCCAATGCAACACAAATCATGTAAAGCACCTGGGTGTTTAGAGGAAGAGCAACCAGCTCATGAGAAGGAGACATGAAGAATGAATACCAGTGCAAAATCTTCCACTTCTAAGGTTTTTTCTCAACTAAGGAGACACAGAAATTGCTCGATGTGGCATTTGTAAGGCCTGAACAGGGGGAACAGAGCAGAGAAAAGGGAAGAGAAAGCTTAAGGAAAGCAAAATCTCTTCCTGATAGTAAAATACCCTGCAGAACTGTCTCAAGGCAAAAGCTGAAAATTTGCTCAACAGTAGGTCTGTAAAATTAAAATAGAGAAAACATAGGAAAAATGTATCACAAAAGAATCCTGCAGAGCCCCAAGGGAGGGAAACTGGATGATCTCATATGCCTCCTCTGCCTCTGATCTCTCATTAGCATACGCCTCAAATTTATCTGTATTTGCATCTCATCTGCCCTTCCAAGAACTATTGTTGACAATCTCAAGCAGACAACTTTAAAATTGTAAACCTTGTTCTGAGAAAAGGATGTTAAGGTTGAATGCCCAGGAACAGATACTGAAAGGGGTCTAATGGGGAGAGGAAGGGGATCAATGCTGGGTGTCTGAGCCATCAGCTGCTATCAAATTAAAATACTCATGGTTATTTTAGAACCAAAGCAACAGTACCATGATGAGGTACCCAAAGTCAGTGGTTTTGTTAGATCTTGCTTTCACTCAAAATAAAATCTTTTGTTGACCTACCTCATCCAGCTTCACAGAGTCACAGATCAGTAGGGTTGGAAGGGACATCCAGAAAACATCGAGTCCAGCTCCCCTGCTAAAGCAGGTTTGCCTAGATCAGGTTGCACAGGACTGCAATATCCAGGTGAGTTTTCAAAGTCTCCAGAGAAGGAGACTCTACAACCTCTCTGGGCATCATGATCCAGTGCTCCAGCATCCTTAAAGGAAAGAAGTTTTTCCTTACCTCTTTTTTCCTGTGCAGCTTTGGCTCTTGGCAGAGATGTCTGAGAGAATTTTAGAGAAGTATAAATTATTTCCTCGCTTGCTTCAGCTGCAAAAGTTTCTGATCTGCTTCCTTCCATGCCAAAGCAGAGTGTATGACAAGATGTTTCGATCAGGCAGTTGAGCAACAAGGCTCAACGCCTGTGAAACAGGAAACCTGAGGCTACATTAAGAAATAAAGCATGATGCTGCTCGAAAGAATCAAATACACAACAGAATGAAAAGCAGTGGAAGGGCAATGACTTCTCAGGACAGAAGCAGATGGACAGTGAGAGCATAAAGTGAAAAAGGTGAATAGTGAGAGTACAAGATAAGCAATGGCTATGGCAAACTGGCAGCCCAACTGCTGTCAAAAGGGGAATGGAGGTAGACAGTGTGGATATGAGATGAAAGCCTTGTGAGCTTTGAATACTTCTACTGGAAGCTCTTTCCACACCCAGCACCCAGTGTCAATGTGCTCACAGGTGGGCACTGAGAGCTGGCATTCCTCAACACCTTCTGAGTCAACATCTCAACAGTATCAGTACAGGAGGGACATGGACAAACTTGGGTACAAAGGCGATGAAGGAACTAGGGCATCTCTTCTCTGAGGAAAGACTGAGAGACCTGGGACTGCTAGGCTAGAGAAGAGACAACTTGGAGACCATCTTATTAATGTGCATCTTAGCTGCATAGTTGACTGATTGGTGGTTTGATCCACATTCTGATTCCTTCCAGTTCATGCTGAGACTGGGGATGTTTGCATCTGGAGTACTGCGTCCAGTTCTGGAGCCCCTATTACAAGAGGGATATGGACATGCTGGAACGTGTCCAAAGAAGGGCCATGAGGGCTGGAGAACCTCTCTTATGAGGAGAGACAGAGAATTGGGGCTGTTCAGTCTGGAGAAGGCTCTGAGGTGACCTTATTGTGGCCTTCCAGTACCTGAAGGGGGCCTACAAGAAAGCTGGGGAGGGACTTTTTAGGATATCAGGTAGTGACAGGACTAGGGGGAATGGAACAAAGCTGGAAGTGGGGAGATTCAGGCTGGATGTAAGGACGTTCTTCACCATGAGAGTGGTAAGACACTGGAATGGATTGCCCAGGGAGGTGGTTGAGGCCCCATCCCTGGAGGTGTTAAGGCCAGGCTGGATGAGGCCCTGGCCAGCCTGATCTAGTGTGAGGTGTCCCTGCCCATGGCAGGGAGATTGGAACTAGATGATCCTTGTGGTCCCTTCCAACCCTGACTGATTCTATGATTCTAAGAACTGCCCAGATATTCTCAACAAAGGAGTTTGCCATTTCTAGGACAGAGATTATTTCTCTTCATCCTAGTGATCTGGTATAAATTTGAGTAGCAATTGACCATGAGGATGCTTAGTTTGTTATAGAGGCTTGCAGAGGAACTGTTCCAACGCGCATATTTAGAAAGACATGGACTGGGTATTTCTGACCATGTCTCTGTGATACATTTGCCTGTAAGGGTGGCATATTGCACCCAGAAGATTCCTTCCATTCCTGGATAGGGCTTGTAGGTAGCAAGACAGGGAGTCTTCAGAGGAAGAAGAAAGCATAAGAGAGCAGAGCAACTTTCCCCTTTCCAGACAAAAAGGGGCTGTGGCCAAAGGCACTTGGCAGTCTACCTGCTGGGTCAATGTGAACAAGTGGAGTGGTGAAGGCAGTCAGGGAAGAACAAAGTTTTGATATTATTTACTATTTTCTTTCACATATCAACAGTAAACTGAGTTCTTTGTTTGGACAGTAATTAAGAGAGGAAGTGATTGCACCATAAAAGGGCATACAGGCAGCATACAGTTAATAGCTAAGAGTGAATACAGATGTATCTGCCACAGGGCTTGAAAACCCTTTTGGTGAAGAAATTGTTGCTCATGTCCAACCTAAACAGTGATCTCTCCTGCTTGTTTAATGAGAAGACACTCTGGAGGTACATGGGGTGGAGCAGCCAAATCAAAGAATGGTGCTGGCCTCTGACAGAGGGAAGGAGGCAGGCAGCAGCTAGGTGACAGTGATGTGGGGAAGCCTTTCAACTTTACCGAGTCAGGTGATCCAAGCCTGTATGAGAGCCAACAGACTTGAGAGGAGAGGTTTAGATCGGACATTAGGAAAAATTTCTTTACAGGCTGCCCAGGGTAGAGCCACCGTCTCTGGAGGCGTTTTAAAAATGCGTAGACGGTACTTTGGGACATGGTTTAGTCGGCATAGTGGTGTTGGGTTGGTCGTTGGACATGATGATGTTAAAAACCTTTTCCAGATTCTACGATTCTGTAAGAGTTCGGTTTCAAGGTGGAAAGGCGACAAAGGACCGAGACCAGGAGACGGTCAACACACACTACCCAAACCTCTGGCGCTCACTGGCGCCAACTAACTTCTGCCACTTTGGCGAGGGGCGGGGCACGGGGAGGGCCGTGCTTCTCCATTGGGCCAACGGCTCCCGCCTGGGGCCGCGCTCCGCAGTGGCTGCCGGGAGGGAGGGGTTAGCCGGAGAGCTCCAGGGGGCCTTATCGCTCATTGGAAGAAAAGCCAGGAGTAGAGGTTTTTTTACGCCTCGTTTCACCGTCCATTGGAGGGAGTAGCGGAAGGAGGAGGAGTTTTGGGCCACCATCTCCGTCCTCATAGGCTCCTAAAGCCCGCCCCTTTCCAGCACCGCTTCTGATTTGCTAGCGGGCACGACAGTCACGGAGAGCGCCGCTTCTGCTACGCTCTTCCTGCTTCCGGTTCGTGGAGCGGGTGAAGGAAGCCGGTCGGGACCACGGAGGGGGCTGCTGTAGGCCGGCGCCGTTCCCGGTCCCCGAGCCGCCCCGCCGCCGCTGAGCGCGCAGCATGCGATGCCCCTGAGCGGCGGATTGCTCTTCCGTAGGTTTGGCCGTGCCCGGTGGGGGGACGCCAGACGAGTCCGGTGCGGCAGCAGGTGGGGGCTGCTGGAGGCGGCAGTTTGTGCTTCGGTCGGCGGGGCGAAGGGGCTACAGTGAGAGGTGATGCTCTGGTGGAGAGGAGGGAGGTTCAGGGGCCATCGTTGGGGTGAAACCGCGGTCTGCGGTGGGCGGGCTGCTCGCTCCCTGTGCTGGGCAGGGGGAGGCTGCCTTCGGGGCTGTCACCTGGAGGAGCTACCGGCCAACTTCAGCCTATGTGCGGGGCAGGCGTTTGCCACTAAATCGTGCCGAGAAGCTGTGGCTAGCACGACGAGCAGGTTCTGCTTTTGGTATTACAAGAGGTGAATCACGAGTTCTTGTGTCACAGGCTCATTTCGGCATTTTTAACATCGTATTTGCATCTAGCTTCAGAGCTGGAGCAGCAGCTGTAAGCTGTCACAGTGGACTCTGCAGATCTTGGCGGGTAATTGCTGGATTCAGCAAAACAGGCAATAGCAGGCTGTCTGTCCAGCTGCAGTTTGGGAAATGTTTCTCTTCTCCTATCATCTGCAGCTTTCATAGAATAGTTTTGACTGAAAAAAAAGTTTTAATATCAAATTCAACCATTCTGTAACTCTACCAAGTCTGGTGCTAAACCATGGCCCTCAGCACCACATCTCTGTGTCTTTTAGATACCTCTGGGGATGGGGTATCAACCACCTCCCTGGGCAGCCTGTTCCAGTGTTTGAGAACCCTTTCAGTGAAGAATTTTCTTCTAATAATCAACCTAAACCTCCCCTGAGGCCATTTCCTCTTATCCTATCACTTGTTACTAGGAAGAGATCAACACCCACCTTGCTCCAATATTCTTTTGGGTAGCTGTAGAGAGTGAGAATGTTTCCACTCAGCCTCCTTTTCTCCAGACTAAACAACCACAGTTCCCTTAGCTGTGAGGGTCCTTACAAGACCTGTTCTCCAGACCCTTCACAGGCTTTGTTACCAGTCTCTGGACTCTCTCCAGCATCTCAGTGTTCTTGTAGTGAGGGGCCCAAAACTGAACACAGGACTCAAGGAGTGGCCTCACCAGTGCTGAGTACAGGAGGACAATCACTTCCCTGGTCCTGCTAGTCACACTATTCCTGATACAGGCCAAGGTGCTGTTGGCCTTTTTGGCCACCTGGGCACACTGGTTGTTTACATGTATTGAAACCTATAACAAGAGTATTTTTTCACTGGTGCAATCATATACAGAATACAGAATTTCTAGCCTGAACCTGAGAAGCCAAATCTACATTTCATCATTATATTCATTACTGCTTCTTTGACTGATTCTAAGTGATAGGACGAGAGGAACTGGCCTCAAGTTTCACCAGAGGAGGTTTAGATTGGACAACAGAAAAAAACCTTCTTCACTAAAGGGGTTCTCAAACACCTGCTAGGGAGGTGGTTGCATTCTCACCCTTTGAGGTATTTCAAAGATGCAGAGATGTGGTGCTGAGGGACATGGATTAGCATCAGGCTTTGTAGAGTTAGATAATGGTTGGACACAATGATCTTAGAGGTCTTTTCCAACACCAGTGATTCTATGACTCTACTATGTCTCAATTTCCTTCTTCACCCATAGAAACAGAAGAAAACTGTTCTGTGAAACTGCAGCTTAGCAGAATTAAATGTTTTCAGATCTTCAGCTAAAGTAGTACTAGAAAGATAACATCACTGTTAAGATTAAGGTGCTTGAACAAACAGAGCCTGACTAATCAGTGGCTCTTCCCTGCAAGCTCCTCACATGAGAGTTGCAAAGAGGATTGATAATTTTCTGCTGAGTGATTTCTCAGTGTGATATGATAACAAACAATGGCTTATTCCCAAAACTTACTCCGCACTTGGCTTGATGGGCTCTGTTCTGCCTAAATCAATGCTAATTAATGTGCTCAGCGGCAAAACGTTTTATGGCCCCAAGGCAAAATTTGGAAAAGAATCTCAAATTGGACCAGTGAATTGTCTTTGACTATGCAAGAGATTCAGACTGAGTTTCTTTTGGGAGCTGTGAGATGGTCCTAGTTTTGATTTCTCATTTCTTGCAATCAGGAGTGAGGAGGTGGCCAATCATTGACTCCTTGACCCTGAAGTTAGTTTGCAAAGAGGCTGAAACATTTAATCCTCTGTGTTTTCTGTGTCCAGGATGTCATCACCATGCCATCCCTCTGCTGTGCTGCTTGTCTTTATGGCCCTTGCTGTTGGTGTGGGGGCTGAACAGCTGAAAGAGAGGAGCTGTGATGTGATTGGTGATGAGAGCAGTGAGTCACAAATGGAAAGAGCACTGCTGAAGAAACTAGAGCCCCTGAGCCAAATAAGGTACAATACAACACCCTGCAGGCCTCAGGGCTATGCAGTGCCTCCCCTTAGGTTAGAGGGAGGGGAAGATTTGGACACAGACTGCAGAATGGGTTCCCCTGGTAGTATAGGCTGTGACTTGGCTTCCAGGTCTTGCCTACCTGCTGCTGTGAGCCTTGTTCTTTGTGATCGTGCAGTCCATTTGTTCTGTCCTTTCTGCTGCAGGTTTAACGTGACGGTGGAGAAAGGCAAAACAGAAAATTACATCTACCATTTCAGGGTGTGCAGGGAGGTCAACAGCACCTTGCGTGATTTTGGTGGCCTAGTTCAGACAGACAGACAGAATGGAAAGACCACTGTCATAGGAAGAATCAATGAAACCCAGGTCTTCAATGGAAGTAAGATTGCACTTCTCTTACTCAGTATCTGCCTTTCTTCTGCTGATTTGGATTCACAGCCTATGTTATTTCTCTCTTGGCAGGTGACTGGATCATGCTGATTTATAAAGGAGGTGATTCATATGGCAGGCACTGCAGTGGTGAGAAGAGAAGAGCTGTGATAATGATTTCTTGCAAGCGGGGAGTTACAGCGGTGAGTGGCACATGAGGTGGAGAGAAGCAGGAAGCTAGCAGTTAAACAGCTGTTTGTAAGCAGAAAGGCTTACAGGAGGCAGAAGGGTTTCCTTCCATCCTCTAGAGGATAGAGTCCTTTGCCTTGACCGTCTTCTGGTGAAACTGAGCATTGCCTGGGTATCTTTTTTACATGACTTAACTTTTTCCCAAATTGCAGAGTTCATTCAGCATTATTTCAGAAGAGCGTGAAAAGGAGCAGGAGTGTTTCTACCTCTTTGAGATGGACAGCAGTGTGGCCTGTCCAGCAGAGGATTCCCACGTCAGTGTTGGCTCTATTCTACTGATCATGTGAGTCATTGGAAAAGCTCCTTGTGCCTGAGCCAGAATCGCCAGTGCCATTTAGAAACACAGCAAATGCTGTACTAGAGTATCCACACCCAGTTAGATGTTACTATGTCTCTGAGCATTTTGGATAAAAGCTCTTGCTCAAGGCATGATGCTGCAGAGCTGCTCTGTTCCCTCCAGACATCCTCCTTCAAAATTTCCAGACAAATGTGGTGAAGCACAGATGTGACTTCCTAAAATTGTACAACAGCTCTTTGCCAGAGCTGGGAATTCAGACCAGGAGTCTTGACTCGTTTTCTGTGTTTGTGCTTTGAGGCACTACTTCATGCTGCTGCAAGATTTGTACTGGCAGATCAATGTTTTGGGGACCCTTTCTGATACGGTCTCTGTAGCTCTGTTCTTGAGTGGTGTTTATCTGCTTGCCCTAATATCAGTATGAAGCAGGTAGCTGGCTCAGAAGAGGTCATCTATAGGATTTCCTTAGCATTGATACTCAGTTATTATTTTTTTAATTTATTTTATTTTTAAAATTGTGCCCTCCAGATTTGCTTCACTGATTGCAGTCTACATCATTGGTGGATTCCTCTACCAACGCCTTGTAGTGGGAGCAAAGGGTATGGAGCAGTTTCCTCACTTTGCCTTCTGGCAAGATCTAGGCAATTTGGTGGCGGTGAGTGAAAATCCCTGTACATTCCCAACTTGGGCAGACCTTGGGTAGACCTACTAGCAAGGTAGTGTACCTTGAGGCAGAAGAAGAGGATAGCTGTTTTAATTTTCTTGAGTACTCTTATTTTAGAATCCTTGCTGGCATTTATTTCCTACAAATATCTTGCAACTACTACACAACAAACTAGAACATATGCTGAAGACTGAAATGCTTGTGTCCATCTCCCTGAAACCCTTCCGTGATCACTTTAGGTAGCGCTATTTATCTTGAATGCTAATATCAGCTTGATGTTGCTGCATACTGTAAATCAGTATGCCTAGAGCTTTCAACACTACATAGCATGTTTCTATGTGTGCTTCTCTTGTCAAGACCTATCTCAGCACAGGGATAGGCATAATTCCTTAGCCAAGGAGAAATCACAGGATCAGGGAAGTGATTGTTCCCCTGGAATTAGCACTGGTAAGGCCACACCTTGAGTACTAGATTCAGTTTTGGGGTCATCACTACAAAAAAGACATTAAGGTGCTGGTGAAGGGTTTGGAGAATGGATCTTCTGAGGAGTGATTGAGGGAACTGGGATTGTTTAGTCTGGAGGAAAGGATGTTGAGGGGAGACTCGCTCTCTACAACCTACTTGAAAGGAGGTTGTAGTGAGTTGGATGTTGGTCTCTTCTCCCTAGGAAGAAGTCATAGGACAAGAGAAAATAGCCTCATGTTGGGTATTAGAAGAACCTTCTTCACTGAAGGGGTTCTCAAAAACTGAAACTGGTTGAATCCCCATCCCTGGAGGTATTTTCAAAGATGCAGAGATGTGGTGCTGAGTGACATAGGTTAGCACCAGACTGGTAGAACTAGCGAATGGTTGGACTGAGTGATCTTTAAAGGTCTTTTCCAACTGAAATAGTTCTATGATTCTAAGCTGGTTTTTGCTTTAGATGCTGAGCCAGGTGCATACAGTCTGATCCCAGTGCATCATCTTTTGCTTGTAGGATGGCTGTGACTTTGTCTGCAGATCTAAGCCTCGAAATGCACCAGCTGCATACCGTGGTGTGGGTGATGACCAGCTGGGTGAGGAGTCCGAAGAACGGGATGACCACTTGCTACCAATGTGATGATAAGCTTTCAACACTGAGTTTTTTTTCTCCCCACTTCTCCCAGTGCTTGTTTAGCCGGGTGCCTCCCAGCCAGTTCTCCCTCTCTCACTTCTGATTTTCTTTATGCTATTTGCTTTCACTATCTCTGGTGTGTCAAGTCCCATGGATGCCTCTGGGTGTAAAGAGCACCAGTGCCTCATGGCATGTCTTATGAATATAATGTTATTTGATTTTTTTTTTTTTTTTAATGCAGCAGAGCTGGAGCAGGGGCGAAAGTGTTGAGAGTCAAGTAGAAGACAGTAAGAAAGCAATATGAGCATTCAGCACTGAGCAAGAATAGGAGCTGAATCACTGAGGGGCAAAAACACCATGGATGGGTATAGGAAAGGGAAGGGAAAGGGGACCATGGGTTAAACCAGCTGATGCTGTAGGAAGGATCTATTGTGATCCCACACACCTCTAGGGGTTACAGGATTTGTAAGACACTGGAATTACTTTTCTTTGAATTAATTTTCAGCTTTTCTAGCTTCTGCACTGTTAGGCACGATTTCTGCCAGCATAACCTGCACAGTGCTCTACGTCAAACTCTGCGAGGGTGGAAAAGTCATTAGCACCTCTGCAGTCTTTTCTTTCCCTAATGGCTATATACCAGTTTTCCTTCAGTAACTGTAAAGGGATGCTTGCCATCCTCTCAGACTGGAGAAGGGCAATGCTAAAAAAACAAAAAAAACCCCATAGGAATTAAATGCAGCTTGACTTTCTAGTTCAGTCAAAATACTGCCTCAATCTTCTCCATTGCTGAGAAACAAAAGGAAATGATGTCCTACTGAGTAAAGGAAACATTTACTGAAACAGATGTCAAGGCAAAATGAAGACGGGCAGCTGCCACTTGAATTCTGTTATATGCTTCCTGAGATGACTGCCCACACAGCTCACTTGCTGTCAGCTTTCTGATTTCTTCCTCTCCAAAATTTCCCTTTTTGGTAGGTTTTCTCATGTAGCTACCAGAATTATTTTTTCCTATAAAAAGGGAACCATAGAAGCAGAGGATAATGCTTTATACTTGCACTGACAGGTCAGCTCTCCTATATCACTGTCCCCTTAGGTGTGGTGCAGACCAGTTTCACGCCCTTTGCAGATGGTACTTGCGTACTGCTACTGGCTGGGAGTGAGGGAGGCCTTCTCCTAGGGCCCTGGTGGAAAGCAGGTACAGCTGAGTTGCAAGACTTCATTGGAACCTTCAGGAACCTGGTACCCTCTTTCCCAATCGCTTTTATTTAAGGGACTGGATGAAGCAATCCTAGTTTGTCCTGTTATGAATTGCCCTCTCTTAAGGGCAGAGACTGTGAACAAGCAAGCCACTACTGCAGCAGAGTACAGACAAACTTTGTATGTTCTTAATACTGCTAAAGCGGTCTGAACTGATAGAGGGAGGAAAGGATGGCCCTGCATTCTTGGCTAGACTTGGAATGGGCAAAAAATTCATGCTTTCTTATTATAGAAGGGTAGTGGGGGTTGGAAGGGACCTCTGGAGAGAAGACTCCAATCCTCCTGCCAAAGCAGGATTACCTAGGGCAGGTCACACAGGAACACGTCCAAACAGGTCTTGAAAGTCTCCAGAGGAGACTCCACAACCTCTCTGGGCAGCCTGTTCTAGTGCTCTGTGACCCTCACAGTGAAGAAGTTTTTTTCCTCATGTTGAGGTGAAACTTCTTGTGTTCCAGTTTGTATCCTTTGCCCCTTGTCCTACCACAGGGCAGCACTGAAAAGAGACTGGCCCCTTCTTGACACCCACCCTTTAGATATTTGTAAACATTAGTAAGATGCCGTCAGTCTTCTCCAGAGTAAACTGCCCCAGGTTTCTCAGCCTTTCTTCATAATACAGATTTAGTCGTCTTTGCAGCCCTGTGTTGGACTTCTATATCCCTGTTCCTCTTGAACTGGGGAGTCCAAAACTGGACACAATACTCCAGATGTGGTCTCACTAGGGCAGAGTAGAATGGGAGAACCTCCTTTGACGTTCTAGACGCTTCTTAATGCACCCCAGGATACCACTGGCCTTCTTGGCCATAAGGACACATTGCTGTCCCATGGATAACTTACTGCCTACCAAGACTCCAAGGCCCTTCTCCATGGAGCTGCTTTCCAGCAGGTCAGCCTCTAATCTGTATGGGTGCATGGTGTTCCTCCCCAGGTGCAAGACTCTACCCTTATTCTTGTTGAACCTCGTTAGGTTCCCTTTTGCCCAGCTCTCTAGTCTGTCCAGATCTTGCTGAATGGCCACACAGCCTTCCAGTATATCTTTTTTCTGTTACAGTCTCAATCTTCCTTGTAACAGAGGAAACCCTATGGGAAGTTGCCAAGTCTGTTACTGTTTTTCATGGTGATGATTAAGGTAATTTTTTTGGTACAAAACACACAACTTTCAAAAATAAAATTACAAGAAACCTGGTGAAGCATTGTGCTGAGGGAAGGGGAGCTTTCTTTGGTGTCAGAGACTCTTATTTACCCAAAGGTGAAGGGTCCTTTGTGTGTGGTGCCTTGTGCCTGAACTATTTCTAAAACAGATCTCTTCTTTGCCAGTGCATGGGGTTTTTGCTACTACCTTGTATCACTCCAGTTCCCTTAGCACAGAAGAGGGTTATATACCCATCTTTCAAAACTGAAACTTGAAAGGGTCAGGTAGTTAGGGATGGGAAGTTTCCTATGTTGTGTATTTCTCTGCCACAATGAAAATCAAAAGTAGCTTTTTGATGAAGGCTGTACTTCTCAAACACTTAATGTTCAGGCTGGGGAGAAGGGGATTAAAAAGCAGCCAGACGTCTGGAAAGCCTGAACAATTAAACAATTTTGGGGCTTTGTTTTTGTTAGGTTTCTGAGGTTTGGGTTTTTGTGGGGGTTTTTTGTTTTGTTGTTGTTCTTTTTTAATTATGGAAACTGAACATGAAATGAAGAAGCCTTCCCATTTTGACTAACTAAAATCTCGTCCTCAGAAGTAGCTAGTAATAACCCTACACTGCTAAGGTACGCTGTTGAAGCCAAGCAGAAGTTTTATCACACCTAGTCTGCTAAGGACAAAGTGGTTTAAAGGACAGCCTTCCTCTGGTGATTGCTTCCCTGCCCTCAAATTGTATTATCAGGGCACAAGCAGCTTCCTTTGGGCCTATTTTCACTTCAGAAGCCTTCTTTCACAAGAACGTCATTCTCTAGTACAGCTAAGACTAGGAAGCTGCTGCCATATTTGATCATCTAAACACCCTGCCTCCTCTTTTTGGCTAACACAGGTCAATAAAGAGCCCATTCCAAAGCTCTCTAATGTTCTCCTACCTATGCTGTGAAGCCTTTTCCCATGCCACTACAGGTTTCCTGCAACAGTAGATGCTTTACACATAGAACACTCTTTACATTTCACTGAAATATTCCATGAAACTTCAGAAACCAGAGAAGCTGATACAGGGTTTATAAAATCACTTTCTTGAGTATTTGGCTGTAGGAGGCACTTACCTCTTCATGCCTACATAATTTCTTCAGGATTTTTTTTTTGCCTGCTTGTTAATGCGGCAGAGGTGCTTTTGAAAAGGAACTCCTGGCCAAGTTTCCACCTTTACTCAGCTGGTAACAAAACTTCAGGATCCCACATTTGGTTCTTAAATTTAAACCTGGAGGGGCTGAAAGGAATGGACTCAGCCTATAACATTATTCTACCCCTTAGAAAGAAGGAATAGCATTAAAGGATTAGTAGTCAGTTGTCGGAGGGTATGTTTTTGTTTTGTCTGAGGAAGAGAAATACTTGTTTTATACAACACAAACAAAATAATAAAAAAATGGAGCCTGAGGCAGGCAATACAATCCTGCCAGCTTCACTTTTGTCCCATAAGCTCTCCTGAGAATAATGAAGACAGACACAAAAATACAAACTGATAAAAGAACATCAACACCCCTGCTCCCAGACAACCCAAAACCAAAACCCCATCCAATTTTATGAAGAGCCTTAGTGCTCATGGAGACTGCTTTGGATCTGTAAATTATGCCCTAGCACAATAGGGAGACAAACCTAGTGCTGCAGGGTTCCCTCATGTAAGACAAGCCCACTCCCTTTTGATTTTTCCATCACTTTGTCTTAAGTACTCAAATTTTCTTCTGACTGGTTCAGAGAGGAGCATGAGTGAATAGCTGCCACAACACTTTGTCTTCACTCTGCATCTCTACAGGAAACAGTAAAGCTAAGGCAGCTCCCATTGCCATGGGCCTTCAAGTTTGGTATGCATGCTGGAATGGCTATTACACCCACTTAATGAGCAGCCTATTTAAGAGTGGAAGAGCAGCAGCCCTTTTGCTCAACTCTTGTTTGTCCACCTCTGTCACTTGGAATTTACTAGTTCCCCTTCTTAAATGCTCCAAGCACACAGCTGCTTCAGCTGCCCCTGTGGGACTGGCTCTTCCTGTGCCTCAAGTTCTGGCACAGTGACATTCAAAATGAAGATCTAGCAGGCCTGCTGTAGCAAAACAAAGGGCAAAGGCAGTTCCCTTTCAGAAGTCTGCTAAGTCAGAAAGAGGTCCCCATAACAATGTGTTACATGGAGAGACATATTCAAAATTAAGAAGGAAAGATATTTCAAAGCCCCAGGTGGGAGTTTTCCTCCCCCTTGTAGCACCATTACGAGACCAAGACATGGGCTTGTACATGGCAGTTCAAATCAGAGAACCTTTTCATTCTTGTATGCAAGGCCACAGGGGACTGTCCCATTCTTCCCTGCCCCAGAAGGATGCTCTGCCCTGGGGTCAAAGCAAAAGTGAGATGTCTGCCTTTGGAGCTTTTAAGTCTCTTTGAGGACATTGATCTTGGCACAGATCTTAAGAGCTGGTCCCAGCTTGATGTTCATGGCACTCATGAGGTGTTCCTCCTTCAGAAGTAACAGAGCCTGGCCATCAATTTCCTGTGAACGAAACTCCTCAGCAATCTCTTGGCACCCTGTGAAACAAAAAGTCAACAAACCAGCACTGAGAAACAGGTGTGTCCTGGTCACTCCCTTCATTCCCATTCTTTGAGCCTCTGGCAGATACAAAAACCAAGCTAGGAATCTAACCAACCCCACACTCCATAGTCTGCCTGAGGACACAGGCTACTTGAGAAATACAAGTCCTCCATCTGTGTGATCTGCTCCAACTCAGAAACATACAGAAGTACAACAGAAGCAGTAGGCACCACTGACATCTCTCTTTTCAGAAGGAGCCAACAAATTTCCCCATGCTACTGGATCACACAAGTGCAGGAGAAGATCTTAATTTCACCTTGCAGCGATGCAATAAACTCATACACTTCCTCCACACTCCAACGACTAGGATTACTGGACAGGAAGACTGGGTTGATGCCATGTAGATCTGGGGTAGGTGGAGCCATACTAGAGTTTGCCAGGTCTCTCTCTCCATGCCCAGCCCTTACTGACAAGGGTCCTGGAGATGTAGGGGACAAAGCTTCATCATAGCTGGAGTTATCAGAGCCTCGACTTGAGTCTTCCTGGCCCTACAAGACCATAGGAATGGAAGAAAACAAAATATGTTTTATAAAGCAATTCACAATTACTAGGTGCAAAACAAGACACTGGAAACAGCCAAAGTTGTCCCAGCTGGGACAACTGTCTCAAGCCCTTGATCCAGGGAAAGCTGACACATGAGCTCTGAGCTCCCTGATACCAGAAAGGGAAGACTTCATTCTTGCCTCCCTTCCTCCTCCTTCTCCCTATCCTCTCCCAGTCCATTCCTCTTCCCTAAATCAGTACTGGAGCTCATTCTGTTCTTCTATAAACTGATTCAAATCGTTCATGTGTAAGAACATTAATTAAATAGGAAAAATTGATTGTTTTTCACCAAGGCTGTCTTATCGATCTTGCTTCCTGAGACCTTCAAGATACACGTGGGAGTGAACACATACAAACGTGAATCCCATTTCTGCAGATGATGAGCCATTAGAACCGCTCACTGTGCCCTGTGTAACAACTGTGTCAGTGTGTGCTTAGCGCATCCTGTACAACTCCATCCACTGTTGCGATCGAGCAGTGACAACTTTTGCATGGAGGCTTGCCTTGAGGCAGACAGGACTGTGCCCTTACCCTGTGGCGCTTGCCCTGCATCTTTGTTCGTGCCATTTCTGAGCTGCTGCGTCGTGATCCCCGCCGGCGCACACGAGCATAGTTAGCTTCCTGGAATTCCTTCATCTTCTTTCTCTGCAGCCGAAACTGGTGGCTACAGCTGACATTGTACCTGGAGAAGCAGAGCAGCAGTTAGGAAACAGCAACTACCTAAAACTAGTGCTTACTGCTTCCTCTAGATGGGGATAAAACTCCTCTTTACTATCAGGTTCATTCCTTCTCCTCCTTGGAAGGAATCAGTTCAGGCTTCTGACACAAGCAATATTTGGACACCAGAGGCTTAATCTAACATCTGAAGGGTCAATTAAGTCATTCCCCTAAGGGAAAAAAGACCCATAACAAGCACCCTGCTAGTAGCTAGAGGCAGCAATGACTAGTGTACCTTCCTACCATTTTTTTTAACCCAGTAGGAACCCCTTATGTCTTTTGTCTAGTACCAATGCAAGCAGACAACTACAAATCTGCATTTGTTTAGTCAGTTAAACATACATTTGAAGGGAAGGCTTTTTGAGGCCCAGAATTTCCCCCTTTTGTTCCCCCCATTTTCTGAGCAACTCAGAAATCCTCCACACCCCATCCACCTCTCTAGACCTAGAAGCATTCTCATTGAGGGATCAGATGCACTGATGTGTTGTATGATGCCTGGAAAAGGGGTACATGCATAGTTCCAGAGAATGTATAGTCAGAAAAAAGGAAGATTATGTCTTGTTAATACCTTTTAGAACAGGTCATGGAACAAAACCTCTTGGAGCCACGGAACTGGGTTGCTGGGGCATACTTCCCACAGTATTCACACTTCAACAAGTTTGCCTTCTTATCAAGCTCTAGTGAGATACAGAGATACACACCAGTTGACCTGAACTGAAGCAGATCACACACAGTGATTCCCCATTCCACAACTCTTCTTCTGAGCAAACAGCTTTCAAGTACTATTCTTTACTGAATCTACTAAGCAGTGAGCTTTGAGGAAAAAGCTGAGAAAAGAGGCAGAAGCTCCACTAATTAGGGCTCTTGGATAGTGAACAGAGGAGTTGATTTCTCCTTGTCAGTACCATTTTGCTGAACAAGCAAAAAATAGCAGATTTCTCCTACAAGGCTGTGGAAGAATCTGCACTCTCTGCTATGTCCACACATCCTTCAGTCATTAGAGACAGGTACAGTTCAGATTCTTCTGCTTACTGCTCACATAGAATCACTGAGTAACTATCTAACTCCACCAAGTCTGGTGCTAAACCATGTCCCTCAGCACCATATCTCTGCAGCTTTTAAACACCTCAAGTGATGTGGATTCAACCACCTCCAGTGGGGATCCTGGTCAAGAACCCTTTCACTCATGAAGCTTCTTCCAATATCCAATCTAAACCTCCCCTGTTGCAATTTGAAACCATTTCCTCCTGTCTATCTTGTCCTATCTCTTCTGTCCTAGGCAGCTCATTACAACCTCTTTTCAGGTAAGTTACAGAGAGTGAAACAGTCTCCACTCAGCCTGCTTTTGTCCAAACTAAACAACCCCAGTTACCTCAGCTGCTCCTCACAAGACCTGTTCTCCAGACCCTTCACCAGCTTCATGACCCTTCTCTGGACCCACTCCAGCACCTCAGTGTCTTTCTTGTAGGGAGGGCCCCAAACTCAACCCAGTACTCAAGGTGTGTTCTCACCAGTGCTGAGTACAGGGGGACAATCACTTCCCCGTTCCTGCTGGTTATACTATTCTGATACAAGACAGGACACTGTTTGCCTTCTTGGCTACCTGGGCACACCCTGTCTCATGTTCAGCTGGCTGTCAATCAACAACCCCCGGTCTTTTTCTGCTGGGTAGCTTTCAGCTACTCTGACCCAAGCCTGGAGCATTGCATAGGGTTGATGTGACCCAAGTACAGGACCCAGCATTGGGCCTTGTCAAATAGGGTATGTTAGATCATATTAACAACAAAGTATTGTCTTCTGGCACTCAAGAAAAGGAGATCCGAGATCCAAGATCCACAGTTTAAACCTCTAAAGAGTTAGCAGAAAGGGAGGAAAATATACAAGCCCACAAGGTATAAAGTTAGTAATACAGTAGGAGACATCAAAAACTTTCAGTAACACTAGCTAGGCCTCCTGGTGCTGCAACTCACCCATGGAAGCACTGTCCCCTCCTGGAGAATTGCTGGAAAGGTTTTCACTCTGGCCTGAAAGAGCTTCTCCCTGCAGTGGTTTCTCAGATTCTTTCAGCAACTGTGAGCAACCCACCTGGACAGGAAGAGAAAGAATTGGACTTATCAGTGAAGGATTCTGTGTGTCTAGCACCTTCTGTAGGGCTGCTCACACCTTACCACAGCTCAGAATAATCCCTCTGCCTACTAGGAAAGGAGAGATGCTGAATAAAGTTACTACTCCTTCCTGACTTGCAGGCTTGGTGGCTCATTCAAAGGTCAAAGTACTATCTGTCTTCGAATATCCTGCAATTCCATGTAACTGCATTTCCCCTTATTTGCTTTAACTTCACCTATTCATTGTCCAAACTGCAGTGCATCTTTCCTTCACTAAAAACAAGAGAAAAGAACCTTACAATTCCTGCATAAAAAATTGCTTTCAAGACTACTGCAGAAAACAATTCCCATTACACTTGTTTTATTCCTTCCAACTCATTAGCACCACCACTTAATGTCTTGCTTCTTGCACAACATCTCCCTCCTTTCCCTTCCTCTTTATTGTTTGCATCTCAGGCTAAAAAATGTGGACATGGAATATGGGAAAAGAACGTGTGTCCAAAGATGGAAGCCCTCCCTCATCCCAAGACAATGCTACATGGTCTTTCCCCACTGCAGAGAATCCCTACTGGAAAAGGCTCTGCTCCTTCCTGGATGACAAAGCCTTCAATGATGTGTGTGAGGATTTGGGGCTTCACAATGGCTTGCGGGGGTTTGGAATCTCCCATCTGACGTGACACTATTGCCAGGTTTGGAGTAGGAGTACAGGTGGGGGTGACTGGTGCTCCTTCACTTGAGGTGGTATTTGGAGTTGCAATAGCAGCAGGATCAGATTTATCTGCAGAGTTAGAAGCACAGGAGTCAGTTACTTTTGCTCCATCTACTTGCAACGGAATATGAGATCAGATCATTAGCATACACAAGCAGAGGTCTCCTTTGTACCTTACCTCCAAGGCCGCTCTTATCCTCCATGTTTTTGGGGCTGTCTGTTAGAGGAGAAGACCTGGCAGGCAGGACTGCAGTGACACTGGGACACTCATCCTTCTCCTCCTCTGACTCTGCCTTGCGTTTTACCCCTAAGGTCTGAGACTTGCCCTGTGTGAATAAAAAGAAAAATGCAACCAGAGAGAGGAGCTCCAAAGCAAAGAACAAAACAGATCAAAGGTAAAAGAAAGATGCATCCTGCTCCATCACTTTCATCCCAATTCCTTCTGGAGATACCTCTAGCTCCTACACAGCACTGACCTCTACTTAGGCATGTTTGCCTAGCAAGGAGCAAAACTTCAGAAGACTCACTACCACACCACTATGACTAGGAGCTAGTGTCCCAATTAATTTTGATACACTGATATAATATCAAGATGCTGTGTGAATCTCAAAAGATTATTCCAGGAAAAAAGAAATGCAATGGCAGTCAATCCATCAATTTCCAAAAAAGGCTTTTGGCTAAATCAGATCAATGAGGGCCAGTCAAAAGAGTAGGAAACACATGCTAGATGACAGCAGAATTGTCCTCCCCCCTCTAAAAGTCAGACAAATCCTGTGACATCTTCCTGAAGCAGCCGCCAGAATTGACAGAAAGTCTCACCAGCTGGTTAAGGATATCTAAGCTAGCAAAGTGCACTTGTCCCGGGAAGTTATGCATGCCCTAGTACAGACCATGTCAGTGGAACACGAACCATCTGTTTTCTGCTTCATAGCCTGTTGCCAGGGAATGTGGCTGGTACCACACAAGGGGTCTCTGACCTGGAAGTATCCACACCTAGTGAGAAGGGAGTTGTCTTCATGGCCCCCTCAGCTCTCCTCTCTCATGAGAGACAAAACGGCTAGGTATTGTTTGTACTGGGTTTATGTGGAAAGGTTTTGGTAGCAGGGGGGTCTGCAAGGGTGAATTTTATGACAAGACACCTCCCATGTCCAATAGAGCTAGTTTCAGTTGGTTACAAGACAGACCTGCCACTGGACAAAGCTGAGACCATCAGTGACTTTGATAGTACCTCCGTAATAACATAGTTAAGAGAGGGCAGAAAATACTGCGCAACAGCAGCTATGAGGACTGAGATTGTGTGAGAGAAAACTCTGCAGACAACAAAGTCAGTGAAAGAGGAGTAGGACATGCTCCAGGCATCTGAGCAAAGATTCCCCTGCAGCCCATGGAGGTTAACAGCAGATCAGATATCCACCTGCAGCCTATGGAAGACCCCATACCAGAGCAGGTGAATATTCTCTGAAGGAAGCTGTGACCACCCTGGAGAACCAGCCCACGTTGGAGCAGGCTCCTGGCAGGATCTGTGGCCCTGGACAAGAAGCTCATGTTGGGGATCCATGGTGAAACAGTGCTCCTGAAAGACCACCCTGTGGATAGGACATGAACTGCTCCAGCATGGGTCCTTCCCACAGACTGGAGCTCTTCACAAACTGCTCCAGTGTGGGAAGAACTACAGCCTGTGGGAAGGGCCCGCATTGGAGAAGTTCGTTAAGGACTGTATCCCATTAGAGAGGTCCCATGCTGCATGAGGAAAGAGCAGCAGTAACAAAACTTTGAGATGACCACAACCCCCATTCCCCATTCTCCTGCACTGCTCATTAGGAGGAGGTAGAAAAGCCTAGAGGGAAGTTGAGCTCATGAAGGAGGTGAGATGTTTTTTCAGATTTGTTCTTATTTCTCAATATCCTACTCTTATGAACGGGCAATAAATTAATTTTCCTAAATTGAGTTTGTTTTGGTTATGATCGTAATTGGCAAGTGATCTCCCTGTCCTTGTCTCCACCAGTGAGATTTTTTTCATTGTACTTTTTCTCCCTCTGCCCTGTTATAGATGGGGAGCAGCAGCAGCTTGGTGACCACCTGGAGGCCAGCCAAGCTCACCCGCTCCATTGTTAAGTGCAATATTTGGTGTGTGAACACCTGCTCCATTTGGGGCAGCGGTTGAGTCTCACCTATTTACTTCACGTGAGCTGTTGAATGATACCGTGGAACAGAAATGCTTTTAGTCAGTAACCCCGCAGCTTGGACTGGAATTAAGGTTATTGAGAGGGAAAAATCTTCACATTGTGTTACCCAAACCCTTTACCCATCTAACACTGACCTGAGCCCAGACTGATATTCTCAGTCTCAGTGGTATCACTTACTGGTAACTGGACAGACTGCACGTAGAATGCTGCTGGCATCTGAGACACAACTGGAGAAGAGGCTGGGCTCTTCACCATGTGGGCTGTGCCTTGAACTTGTGCCAAATTCACCCCTGTAGTGAGAGAAGGAGCTTCCTGTGAGGAAGCTGGGGCTGAAGATGATGAGGGGGAAGCAGCATGAGCTTGGGAAACAGGTTGGACCACAGCTGGCATTCCCCGGGATGTTGGCACGGCTGCAGCAATCTGCGCCAAACCCAGTGCTTGGGCTTGGCCTGAGCCCTGCTGCCGAGTACCCACCACCTGTACTGGGATGTGTGGTGGAGGCTGCTGTGTTGCTGACATTTTGGCAGGCCCAAGCTGAGGTGGTTTGATAGCGGTGACCAGAGATTTTGACTGAATTGGAACTGGTGACTTGGTGGCTGGCTGGCAAGGACTGTCCTGCTGGAGCTGCACAGGCTGGGACTGCAACATAGGTTGCACCACAAGGGTCTGAGCCTGCTGCTGGTTTTGAGGTGGAGCTTGCTGCTGTGGAGCTTGAGCTTGCTGCTGATGTTGTGTCAGAGATGGTGCTTGCTGCTGTTGCTGCTGGGCCAACTGAAGATGGGTGGCTGTGTGGAGGAGCTGGGACTGGCGGTGCTGAAACTGCTGCTGGTGATGAATGGCGATCTGCTGCTGGATCACCACCTGCTTCTGCAAGTGGATCTGCTGCTGCTGCTGGATCAACGAGTGTGGCTGGATCTGTGTATATGTAGCTATATAAACACAGAGTTTGAAAAGGGATGAGCACAAAAGTTAGCACCAGTCAAACTGGGAACAACAGCAACAAAACTCAGCCACTGCACTGGTTTGAATCATTAAGCTCCAAAAGTACTGACAGCTTTACTGGTAGAGGACATGGGGGACTAAATCAGCTCCCACTAATAGAAAGAGATAATCCCTAGAGACAAGGCTGGGAGACATGTTTGAAAACACCACTGGGCTTTTTTCACTCTTGTGAAAGCCCAGTAGGCTCTAAAAGAAGGAACAGGTCTGCCCTTACCTGAGCTGATCAGCGTCTGGCTGGGTGCTGGCGTTGCGGTCCTGGTCAGGTTCATGCCTACTGTTTGCTGTCCACCACTGTCCGTTTCACCCTTCTTTGTGGCTGCATTCTCTGTCTCAGTCTGGCTTCCCTGGCTAACAGTCACAGCCTGGGCAGCTGCTATTGGTAATGGCTGAACCACCCCTGTGCCTTTCCTTTGGCAGCTGCCAGGAGCACCTGCCGAAGAGGTCTGGGTCAATCCCATTGAAGTCTGGCTCCCACCACTTGCCACCACACCCCCAGAAACACCATTGCTGCCTGCTGCTCCCTGACTCAAATTGAGGGACTGGCCCGCGCTGACAGAAGAGGCCTGAGCCACCGCCAAGGTCTGGCCTGTGCTGGTGGACTGTGGCAAGCCTGAAGCCTGGGAGCTGCCGGGCAGAGCTGCCTTCTGAACAGAGCCTTGGAGCTGGGTATTAGTGGCTGAGGTCTGTTGGCTCCTCACCGCCAAGTTCTGCACCTAGAAACACATATACAAAATAGAATCTGTTTGCTTTATGTATGTTACTTGCTGGAATTTTGGCAGAGAACACATAAGCAGCACAGTCTACTGGGATGCAGGCTAAGTTGATACTTTAAGTCTCACATGGGCAGCTATCTAATGCTGCAGGGAAAAGCTCAGGTGCAGCCCTCCCCAGGAAACACATTATCCTCAACACCTTCTGGCCCCATCTCTGATGGAAGTTAAAGATCTCCTGGCACTTTCTGAAGAGCACATGAAGACACTGTCATTCTCCAAGGCACAGTACAGCCTTCAGACCTGCCTGCTCTGCACTTGCATTGGTAGGACCCAGTTTAGCACAGATCTAAAGGTGCTGACCAGCCATTCCATTTCAATTTTTGTGCCACCTTGTCTCCTCTCCCTGTGCAGGGCTTTCCATTCAGCAGGCCCACATATTTACTCATGGCATGCAGCCCTTCTGATTTCATCAGTTCCTCTGCATTTTGATGCTGCCATCCTCTGTATTTACTCCTCCTCCAAATGCAGTGTTTTCTTCAAGTTTGATCATGGCTGACTTTCCTTCAAAGAAAGTGTTCCGGAACAAGAAAAAAGATGAAGTAACTGGAAGTCCCATGAATGACTAGGACAAGACAATGAAAATGGGAAGTAATGGCAGCTCCTTGACCTGGAGAATTATTTACAGATGGTAGATGAATGAAGCAGCTAAGACCCTGCCGCCTCTTTGGTCTTTGGTATGTTTACAACAAATCAACTGGGTTAAAGAACGTCACCGCTGGCAAAGGCTCTTCATTGCAGAGTGACTGAAAACTGGACATAGAACTCAACAATTCCTTTCACACATGACACCAAGACACTGAAGACAGGACTGATCCAGTCTGTGGCTCAGCCCAGAAAATTTAAGCAAAAATTAATCCCATTGCTATAGAGGGAAAACGCAAACATGAAAAAAGGTGGTCAAGAGAGAACAGAATCTCCTGCCTGCATAGGAACACAGGTTGGTGATAAAATAAGAGCTAATCTGCAACAAAAAAGATGGCTGGAGACAAAGACCAGAGTGTGGGGTGATAGAGGAACAGGGGAAGGGGAGGGGATGTCACTGACCTGATCTGTGTCTGCATGGACCCCAGGAGACTGAGTGGGTGGTACCTCCTGCTGGACAGCGGCCACAGCCCCGTTGGGCATCAGGATGAGTTGAGAGGCAAGAGGCACATTGCGGCCCAAGGTCCGGTTTACCTGCAACAGGTTCCCCAGCTGTGGCTGTTGAGGGAGGGTCAGGTGATGTGGAATGAAAGGAACGGAGGGGAAGAAAGACAGACAGCGAACCACAAGCAAACAGATTACAAAGCAACACTAGGCTGCAATGTCACACACTGCAAAACCCCCAACCCTCCCTGCACTGTAACATAACCCTCAGGAGGAAACTGGGAACAGTTTCCTTGTGGAAATGAGCACTCTTCTATCAAACACAGGCCTGGGCCAACTCCCATAGACTGGCTAAAAGACTAAAGTATCACTGAACCTTCAGATGGTCAGGATTGGTTCAGAAACAGTGATAGAAGACATACATCCAAGACCAAGGTGGCTTGAAAAGAAATGGATTACAATCTGTGTCTAAAGTTGACTGAGGCACAGAAAATATTTTTCAAGTATGCAACCAAGCCCCATACTGACTACAGAGTCAAGCCTAGTGTTTTTCTATTTAGCAGCACATCAAAGAAACTGATTACGCTGATTTTTGTTTCTAGACGTACTTGAATTCTGACTTACATGCTGAGCTCAGCAGTGGTAGAAGAGAGTGATTTACTATTATATCTGATACACTGATATATTTCACATTTATGCTGTAGTGAGAAGTGCCAAGGGATCTTTAACAACTATACAGAGCAGAGACAAAAGTGGTTCTTAACCATCTCACCTGAGCCACACAATACAAATGATCTACACTCAAAAGCTGAGCCCAAAGTCAAACTTGTGGTTTCATGGATAAGAGGTCTCTCCATTCCAATTTAAGGTATAGTGCATCATCCTTAAAGCTAGAGTTAGTGCAAAGCTGTTGGTAATCCCAAGCAGTGAAACACTGAAGTGGCTATGAAGTGGGCTTCACGGTCAGGCCATGTTTTGTGTACACATCTCTTACCCGGAGATACATCTGGGCCTGTGACTGGTTGAGGGGAGGTGAAGTGGCATTCCCAAGGAGCACAGACTGCGTCAGGGTTGTGGCGCTGGGGGAACTCACACTCTGTGATCGACTGATCAGCTGAGCAGCTGATGTGGTGGCTAGGTTGATCTTAGAACAGAGAAAAGCCTCAAATCATATATGAAGAGACAAAGGCAAAGAAATAAGTACAAGTTCACTTAGTGAGTTATAGACAGAGCAGACAGTTTAGAGTTTTTTTTCTGTATCCCACAGAGGACCAAGAAGAAAAAAAGTTCTTGTCTCAGAGAGCTTCTCTTAGAGGCTATGGAATCTGAACTAGCCAAAGCTGTGGATGCTAACCTCATCTGTATGCTCAGCCTGAGCATCACTGTTAGCATGCAACTGTAATAAAAGATCCAAAAGCAATTTACACCTTTTCTCCAGCCTCTCAACTAAAGGAAAAAAAAAAACCCAAAGAGGCAATCTCTACCCTACCAAGTCATCTATTCTCTGGATGAATCCCAGTTCCTCAATAGTCACTACAAAATCAGATTTGCTGTCATTCAGCAAACTACTTGTCCTGGTTTTGACTGGGACAGAAATAATTTTTAACTCTTGGTAGCTAGAAAAGTGCTGTGGTTTGGATTCAGTCTAGGATTTGGTGTGAAAATAATGTTGATAATATACTGATGCTTTTATTTGTTGCTAAGAAATCAAGGACTTCTCAATTTCCCATGTCTTGCTAGTGGGCAAGCGCCCTAGAAGTTGGAAGGGAGTATAGCCAAAGCAACAGATCCAAACTGGCCAGTCAAATATTCCACATCCTACAACACCATGCTCAGCTGAGCACAGGTTAGTTGGGAAGCTGGAGCTTTCTCTTCCAGGGTTACAGCTTCAGGATTTTCTCCTCAAGGATTACTATCCACAAATGAGCTGGGCCTCAGCTGGTGGGTGATGAATAATTGCATTATGCATTATTCATTTGTATATTCTATTATTACTATTATTATCATAATTATTTTATCTATTTAAATTATTAAACTATTTTTATCTCGACTCATGAGTTTTACTTTCTTTTTCCCACCAGGAGCAGGGAGGAGTGAGCAAGCGGCTGCAAGGTGCCTAGTTGCTGGCTGGGGTTAAACCACAATACTACTACTATGCCCAAGACAAAAACAAAACCAAAAAGCTTTCCCTTTCGAGATGCTCATGACTCCTTCGAAATCCTAATTCTTTTCTAATCCATGACAACATATTCCCAAGGCCTCAGCAAAGAGAGATCAGCCTTTCCAGCTAAGAGGCCTCTCCCACTTGGAAACCTCTGGTCTCCTCAACCCCCTCCAATAATGACAGCACCCTAAATCCTCAAAGTTGTCTCCATCTTGTTGAACTTGCAGCATTCTCAGAAGCTGTGTTTCCCTGGCTGACCTGCCTTCCTGAAACACAAAGGGGAGAAAAAACAAGGCAGGGGGTAGGAGGGAGGTTTTGATATATATGTGAGGGAGCAGTTACTTACAGAGGCCTGAGTGGTGGTGGTCTGTTGTGGGGTGCTGGTGTTGGGGGAGCTGGCCTGTCTACTGGCTGCAATTGTAGCCTGCAAAAGAAATTAACAGGGAAATTAATATCTGGAACAAACTTTTCAATCCAGTCCAAATATTTGGCTTTGTCAGAACAGCTAGTCCCATCATCTTCCCTCATTTCTGAGAGGAGGAACACGATCTAACCACTACAAATGTCTGTCATGCCCTACAGATCAGGTGCACCAACTCAATAAGGTACCTCCTCTTCTCCAACCAGTTTAGTCCTATACACTATGCAAGGCAGTGAACAACAGACCCTTGCAGGGATTTTGAGAACAACTACACCCAGGACTAACAGCCAAGCGGAACAGCTACTGATGGAGATAGTGTTGGACAGACATTGTATTCACATCAGACATAATCCAAGTCTGATGAGCAGACGCCGAGTTGTTAAAAATAACAAAAATCACTCAGCAATTATGCATCATAAAGTATCTTGATTTGTATAAACATATCTCAAAGAAACACCCTCCTGGCTGGACAAGATCTACCCCATGCTCCTCTAGCTAGGTAACTGGAAAAGAAAACATGGGCTTCTAAGTTTCAAGACAGAAAATTCAGAGGATACCACCTGAAATTCCACTCACACAAGACCACATTTATTCTCAGAGAAGTAACAATGCATAGTTCACTTTAATACAGTCTTTCAACACTAGCACTTCCACTGCTATCATCCATCATATATTTATGGAACACTAGCACTTCCACTGCTATCATCCATTATATATTTATGGAAAGTGCAGATACTGCTCATAGCAAATTTCCTGATGGGGATGTCAATTTTATCTTCCCTTGACTTGTACCTGAAACCCAAATGCCTCTTTGATCAGGTTTGCAGTTTACCAGCTGTTTGTATTAGCTTTAAACTAAGTGTTTAGGGACTTCTCGTCTCACCATGGATCAGGATGACCTCAGTTCACATGTCAATGTATAAAGAGAAAATCTCTGGATCTCAGCAAACAATCTAATTCCTCTCCTTCTGGCAACTCACCTGCTGGACAGCAGCCAGGCTGTGAAGCTGAGCACTGTTAAGCTGCTGCTGGAGCATAAATTGGTGGAAGTACTGGGCTGCATTGGGCTGCCTCTGGAGTGCCTGCAGGGCCTAAAGAAAGAGGAAAACCCAATTGTCAAAAATAGCATGCCCTTGAAATGCAATTAGAGAGCAACGAAGAAATAAGTAAGAGCCATTGGGACCATTCCTAGACACATGGAAAAAAAAACAGTCATTAGACTGGCACATGAAAATATGTAGCATAGCTACCAGTTTGGTAACAGACTGAATCACAGGTGTATGGGCAGCAGGAAGCACACTTGCAAGACTTCAATAAACTTCAGGAATCTGGGGATGTGCTTGCTCAAGCAGACAGACAAGCATTGCAGTATAGTATGTATACAGGGGATATACACTATACAGAGGAACTGGGATGAAAAAATTGAACAACTTGCTCTACAACAGCAGGCTAAAATCAGCCAGGATCAAATCTAAGAGGCTCGACACTGGAGCAGTGGCCTATAAAATATGAAGCAGTGTCAGCCTACGGGAACTAGACATTTGGCCTAGCATAAGAATTTCTAAAACTCAACACATGGTAGTTCCTCAAGCGTGCTTCCACCTGAACACACAACTCAGAGGAACACCAAAGGACTCACCACCACTTTCTACTGATGCACATACCATTCAAGAACATAATCCTATCTCACCTGTACAGCCTGTCGCTCATAGAGAGACATCTGTGATATCTGAGGACGGGTGCTTCCTCCAGAACTGGAGCTCCCACTGGTGGAGCTGGAATTCTGCTCACTTTCAGTCTCCATGGTGACAGGATCCCAGGAAGTCAAGCAGGCTCCAGATCTACATCGAGAGAATTGGAAACTAAGTCAGGCTAGAGAAAGAACCAAACCATATTTCACTGCATTACACAGCTTTTTTACCAGAATATCCCAGTTCCAGGCTCCTTGCATAGCTCTGCTACACCACAGGGATCTGGGTATGACAGGGTTCTGAAATCACCCAGAAATTATACTCATGTTTTAAATCTTTCATTAGCACAGTCAGGAATGTAACATGCACATTCTCATATTTTTATTGCCATGCTACAGTTGGAAGCTGCAGTACCCTTAACTCTCATAAAGGCAGCAGAGTGAAGGAGCAGCTGCAGCCCATGCAGAAAATCACCGTAGCTAACAAACCTGATCACTTCTCCTTAAAGGGAGGCTACTGAACTGAGATGAATTGCACTGTGCAGTCTTCCACTGCACTTGAGCAACTTCTGATCTCTTCTTCCTCCAGTCCCACAAGAGACATCATTTCCCCCAAACTCCACTGCCCTACTGCAGCTGTATCAGCTCAGTCTTCCGTCTCCCAGCGTATCCCAGAGTCCTTGACTATTTTGCTCATTCTCTGATCCCATGGACTTCCAGCTACTTGTTGTTCCAGGCAGATCCTCACTTGAATATTAGACTGAAAGCTGGTATCTATGGTGGCTAGTTGCTTTCAGGAGAAGGAGAGTCAGAAGCAGAGTGGATGAAAGGTTCACTGGCAGCACTTGGAGGTGAAAGCTGTTGAAGATGTCAGGTAGGGCCAGAAAGAACTTCCAGCAGCAGAAAGAGGAGTTGCAGAGAAACACAGGACTGAGAAAGGACTGGAGAAGGCTTTCACCAGCCAAGGGGAAAAGATTAAACAGTGAGAAGAGAGTGCTTAGAAGAAGAATAACAGATTGGGATGCTCAGGGAGTTTCCCACAGTAAGAAACATGGGCTACGTAAGGAGTAATAGTAGGAAAGGTTAGAGTCAGAAAAGGGAAAGTGCAAAAGTGCTTATTCAACAGAATTCTACCCCCCCAAAAATTTCCTCTTTATCAAATAATAATATTCCATGTGGGGAGGGAAAANTCTGGTAGTCTCAGTATCTCTGTCAGCCTATTTGTTTCCAAAACACAAGCTGGCTCCCCTGCAACATATCTGAGACACCTCTAAATGAGATCATTAGGCTTTCAGGATCCCACAGCAGCACCACAGCCCCTGTTATCTAGACCTTTTCAAATCCAGAGATTTCGAGCTTCACAGCGTTCACCAAACACAACTTTTTCTAGGTACATAAAACACCAGAGCAGCATGGAAAAGGAGGTCCAACAACAGCCTCCACCAGACAACTTCTTAAATTCTGGAATGGTGTTAAGGGCAGCAGATGACTTTAAAGTAGGGCATCAGTATTCCCACTGCAGAGGATGGCTGGCTCCATCAGGGAATTGCTCCTTTAAACTTGCTCCTCAAAAATCTGGAAAATTCTGTAATGGACAAGCAGATAACTGCTGCCCCATTCTTGTCTTCCCCATAAATCTTTACTTCTGCTTAGAAGCCCTGCCCAGGCATCTCCCTCCTGCTTTTCCTGCACTGCTTCAGTGTTGGCCACTGGTAATTCTGACCTGCAGTCATCTGAGTTGGGAGGCACCCTCTCCTACCTGGCCGCTGCTGTCTTCAGGCACAACCCCATTGCAAGTCAAAACCATTGGTCAATAAGCCCATCTAGAAGAGAAAAACTCTGGAGAAAACAATTGCCTTAAATATCTTTCTTAGGGGGCAGCACCACAAAACGTAAATGGTGCCTGGAAAGAAATTGAGAAGGGAGAGAATACAGACTTTTTGAAAGAAAAAAAAAAAAACTGTGGTCAATAAATTAAGTACTTTGAGGGGGGGTTAAATGCAAGTCAGAAGGAAGCTATACATGTTACACTAAGTTAACTATTAGCTTAGTTACCATTAGGAGGTAATTTCTGTTCTCTTGCTCACCCTCAACATCTCAGCACTTACCTTGCTTCTGGTGCTCACTAGATCAATATGGTAACTTTTCAGAATAACTATACTGAAGAGTATTTTCTGCCTGGTCAGCAAGTTGAATTAGCTCACTTGTGATGCTGCGTCAGTGAGAGAGAAAAGAAGTAAGGTTCAGCTTAGCTGTAGCACACATCAACAGCTCAACAGCTGCATGAGGAGAAACCTGGCTTCTGACCTGGTGCTCTGCTCCACCATTTGTGTTTCCCCAGCAAACGGTATAATCGATTCTGAAGGCTTGCAGCAAATTTTGGAGTTCCACACTGATCTAGATCTTCTTAAAATGAGGTTCTAGCACAAACAAAACCTTGCAGAAACATTTCTGTGATGAGACGTTGGTCTCAGCATCAGGAGAAGGCTTTTTGGGGGCATGGATAGAGAATCATAGTCTCTCTTTGCAGAAGGGCAGTGAGAATTTTAAGTTGCTTGCAACAAGCCAGGTTATCCAGCAGAACCCTTTTCAAACACAAAAGTGAAAAGGCACAGAATTTCTCTAGGCAAGTTCATCATGCAGCTCCACGTTAGTGTAATCCAATCTAAATACAGGCTATTTCCATTGAAAACAGCACAAATGACACTCCCCTCCTCTAAGCACATCTTTCAGCACCCTCCAAAAATCTAGTGATCACTGCGCTATCAGCTTACTTGACTCCTCTAGTTGCTGCTCCATGAGTTGGATAACCTACTAATAATGATTAAACCATGAGTTTTCCAAAATACTTAGTTAACTAACTCACCTAGCGAAAGTAATCAGTAGTTCTCAAGCAAAAAAAAAAAAAAACCACCAACAACCCAGAGTAACAATGTGTCCATTACTGTAACTTAACCTATCAACAAGAGCTAGAACTGCAACCCTAAAAGAGATATGGAAGGATACAAAGGCAAGAATGACAGCACAGTGGAAAGGAAGAAAAGCAGCTCATGAAGCAGTACGAGTATGAGAACATGGGCCAGTCCAGAACCTGTGTGACCTCAGTATACACTACAGGTGGCCGATCTATAAGTTCCTGACCTTTCTCAAGTGCGAGAGTAAAAGTCAGCTCAAACATCTACTCTAGTCACGAGATAGCAAAGTTTTACTGTCTCACCCCATCCCTTTCCCCCAGTACATGTTAGTGTATGTTGCCTAAAGAACATTTTCTAATCTCATAAGCGGTTTCATCTCCTCATCCACGAAAAACTAATCAAAAAATAATGTTTGCACAGGTCTGCATACATGTTTTGAGGAGAAAGAAAATTAGCAACCAGGACTACAGCTCGCTCCTTGCTCTGTTAATTGTAGTTTTCTACAGCAGTCCCTGAGCTCCGCAAAGCAGAGGCGTGTAAACTGGCCGGGACACATAATACTCTGCTCTGGGATGCTCTGGAAGGTGCAGACTCCCGAGAGGTGCACGGACCCATGTACTAACCTATTCCCACCCCAGGCTGTGCTCGGCCCGTCGCCCGCCTTTCCCTGACGAGTGGGGCCAGCGCAGCCGCCCGGGAGGGTGGACGGGAGGGTGGGCGAAGAGAGCAGCAGGGCGGCAGCCCTCCCGCCCAGGCCGTCGGCAACTCCAGCAGCAAAGTTAAGCTGAGAGTGTGTGCAGGAGCCCTGCCCGCCTGCCCACAACACGGGAGGCGGGGATCCACCGCAGGATGCCCGCCACCGGGGAGCTAAAGAAAGGCGCGTGTTTAACGGCCAGCTACCTGCGCGGGGGAACCGGCGGCGGTGGCTGCCCGGGAGCGGGAATCGGGGCTGCGAGGGGGGCACTTCTCGGCCGCTGCTCAAGGGGCCGGGCAGACAATGGCCGCTCCACCGCCGCTGTCAACTTCCAGCTCGCCTCGGCCCCGGGATACTCTCCCCTCCGCGGCCGCCCGCGTTCCCGGGCCCGGCCTCACCTGCAGCCACCACGGC
>VXBD01008839.1:163-11008 GCA_013399975.1 Indicator maculatus
GGACAGGCTGAGGGAGCTGAGGGTGTTCAGCCTGGAGAAGAGAAGACTCCAGGGGGACCTTAGAGCTGCCTCCAATAACTGAAAGGGATCCTGCAGGAAGGCTGCAGATGGACTTTCCATGAGGGTGTCTAGAACCAGGCCAAGGGGGAATGGTTTGAAACTGAGGCAGAGCAGGGTTAGACTGGAGCTGAGGAAGAAGTTCTTCAGCACCAGGGCGGTGAGACTCTGGAAGAGGCTGCCCAGGGAGGCTGTGGATGCCTCTATTTTGGGGTTGTTCAAGGTCAAGCTGGATGAGACCTTGAGCAGCTGGATCTAGTTGAGAGGTGTCCCTGCCCATGGCAGGGAGGTTGGAGGAGATGAGCTCTGAGGTCCCTTCCAGCCTGAGCCATGCTTTAGAAGGTGATTTTTCCTCTCTCAGGGTTCATAGAAGCATAGACCACGAGAAGCAGGACCTGCTGAGCTTTCTGCAGGGCTTTGGCTATTCCTGGGTGAGCTGGGGGAAGAACAAAGTGCTTTAAGAGGAGCAGGAGTGATGGGTTTGCTCTTCACAGAATCATGGAATGCACTGGGTTGGAAGGGACCTTTAAATGTCATCTAGTCACAGAATCACAACCCCTCTGCAGTCAGCAGGGACATCCCCAGCTAGATCAGCATCCAAAGAGGGAGAAATGCTTCTCTAAAATTCAGCAGATGTTTTGAGGCAAAACCACAGAATGGTTTGTGCTGGCAGGGACCTTTAAAGGTCATCTAGTCATGCTGCTGGCTTCTCTCCTGCTTCCTCCTGGAGCTTCCCAGCACTGCACTGTGAATGCCTAAGTCACCTCACAGCTTGGGACAGGATTGAGGACAAGGGGCAACAAGCAGAAACTGGATCACAGGAAGTTCCACCCAAACATAAGGAAAAAGCTCTTGACTGTGAGCCCTGGAGCAGGCTGCCCAGAGAGGTTGTGGAGTTTCCTTCTCTGGAGAGATTCCAAACCCCCCCTGGCCATTGTGATCCTGGGCAAGCTGCTGTGGGTGGTGGACTGGATGATCTCCAGAGGTCCCTTCCAACCCCACCAGGCTGGGATTCTGTGTAATTTAGACACTGAAGGAAGCTGTTTCCAGAGAGCTTTGCACCAACTGTGCCCAAGAGCCTCTCTCCAGATAGCAGCTGGGAAGAAGGATGTGTACAGGTTTTTTATCAGCCCTAAAGGGATTTAGCTCTCTGTCAGTGGAGGACAGACTGAGCAGAGATAAGCCACTTGCCACCTTGTGATGGATGCACAGAAATGAAGAGAGAATCATAGAATCAATTGTTAGGGTTGGAAGGGACCTCAAGGCTCAGCCAGTCCCAACCCCCCTGCCATGGGCAGGGACACCTCACACTACAGCAGGTTGCTCACAGCCACATCCAGCCTGGCTGCAAAACCCTCCAGGGATGAGGCTTCCACCACCTCCCTGGGCAACCTGTGCCAGTCTCTCACCACCCTCCTGGGGAAGAATTTCTTCCTACCACCCAATCCAAATCTCCCCATTTCTAGTTTTTCCCAATTCCTCCCAGTCCTATCACTCCCTGACACCCTGCAGCCCCCAGTGACAGCAGGCAGGGGTCCTTTGGTTTGAATGACACAGCTCCTCCTTCCCCCCAGGAGCAAGAAGTACCACAGGGATGCTGTAGACTTCCTTGTGCCCACCCCAGGTCATGAGGATAAAGAAAAAAAAAAAACAAGCATCTGACAGAAACCTGTTAGGACTGTTGGAAACAGGAGTCCCCTGTCTTAGCCTGTGGCCTTTTCTGACTCCTCAGCATCTGAGTGCCTCTTCCAGTGCTTGGTTCCTGGCTGAGCATGTGGCTTCAGCTATGTCCACGCAGGATCCAGCCCAAGGCCTTTGTTTCCTCTTTCTGGCTGCTGTTTAAAGCTCCAGCCAGAGGTCAGCCTCCCTGGCCAGAGAGAAGCTTTCCCTTTCCTTTTCCTTCCTGAGAAGCTTTTCCAAGGCAAATAAAAGTAACTGAGGTGTCCTTTCCTTTTCCTTTTCCAAGAAAAATAAATGTAACTGACGTGCCTTTTCCTTTTCCTTGGCAAATAAAAGTAACTGAGGTGCCCTTTCCTTTTCCTTTTCCTTTTCCAAGGCAAATAAAAGTAACTGAGGTGCCCTTTCCTTTTCCTTTTCCTTCCTGAGAAGCTTTTCCAAGGCACATAAATGTAACTGAGGTGCCTTTTCCTTTTCCTAGGTAAATAAATGTACTGAGATGCCCTTTCCTTTTCCTTTTCCTTTCCCAAGGCAAATAAATGTAACTGAGGTGCCCTCTGTTGGCATCTCCAGAGCAGGTTTTGAGCAGCTCTTTCAGTTCTCCTCTGGAAAAGAAAAGATAAAGAGAGAGAGGGAAAAAAAAAAGAGAATTTAAAAAAAAAAAAGCCATTGAATTGCCCTCACTTAGCAGTTTTTTCATTTAGCTCATCAAGCCTTTCAAAGGAGTGAAAATGATTGCTGTAGTTTACTCTCAGCAAAATCAAATGCCCAAGTGAAGGCCAAAATCTGCCCAGCCACTTAGACTTCATTTCTTGGGTCCTGGCAAGCAAGATCATTGCTGCTTCAGGGACCCAAAAAATAAAAAAAATACATAAAGAAATAAAAATTATTTATTAGAGTCAATTAAAAGTGAGTCAAATTCTCCTGGGGGTGTTGCATGGTTAGGTCGCCTTCCTTCCAGAGCACTACATGTGCTGCATCCAGGTGGAGGCAGAAAGTGAGCAGATGAGATTCTCTCTCACCCTCTCTGGGGAAAAGAAATAGTAAAGATAGGGTCATAGAATGGTTGGGGTTGAAGAGACCCCCAAAGGTCACCCAGTCCAAGCCCTCTGCAGTCAGCAGGGACATTCTGAGCAGGTTGCTCAGAGCCTTCTCCAGCCTGACCTTGAATACCTCCAGGGATGGAGCCTTAACTACCTCCCTGGGCAACCTGCAGCACCCTGGTGGTGCAGAACTTGTTCCTCACATCCAATCTCAGTCTGCTCTTCTCCAATGTCAAACCACTGCCCCTTATTCTGTCCCTGCAGGCCTTTGCAATCAGTCCCTCTGCAGCCTTCTTGTAGCCTCTTTCAGCTACTGGCAGGCTGCTGTTAGGTCTGCCTGGAGCCTCCTCTTCCCCAGGCTGAACACCCCCAGCTCCCTCAGCCTGTCCTCATAGCAGAGCTGCTCCAACCCCTGAGCCTTTTTCTGGCCCTCCTCTGGACCTGCTCCATCAGCTCCATGTCCTTCCTGTGTTGAGTGCCATAGGCAGGGACACTTCCCACCAGCCCAGGCTGCCCAAAGCCTCATCCAGCCTGGCCTTGAACAGGGAGGAGGCATCCACAGCCTCCCTGGGCAACCTGTGCCAGTGTCTGGAAAGAATTTCTTCCTGTTGTTTTTGTTGGGTTGTTTTGCTCCCTTGTCCACCATCAACCAAAAATGATCCCTAGACCCCTCAGAACTTTATTTCATGGCATCCAAAAAGCCCAGCTAGAAGCAGGTGTGGGAACTGGTGTGCTGAGAAGCACACAGCTGGGGAGGAAGGGGCAACCCAAAGGGCATCAGCCTGAGACACACAATAATGGCTAGGGTTGTCCTCAGGTGAGTAACTGGATGCAAAAAAGGGATTTGGTTTAGAACCAGAGAATTCTTAGGGTTGGAAGGGACCTCAAGGAGCATCCAGTTCCAACCCCACACCTCACACCACAGCAGGTTGCTCACAGCCACATCCAGCCTGGCTGTAAAACCCTCCAGGGATGAGGCTTCCACCACCTCCCTGGGCAGCCTGTGCCAGTTTAATTCTTCCAGTCCTGCTTGCATCCTGTGTCACAGGGTTGTGTGGGGATTTATCATCCCTGCTAACCTCTCAAGGTGCTCACAAGTCAGTCAAAGGCCCTGGCACTCACTCCATGGAGTCCCAGCCTAATTCCCTGCTTGCCATTCCCCTTCCTCAGGTCTGGCTGCTGGAGATGAATGCCAACCCAGCACTGCACACCAACTGCAAAGTCTTGAGAGACATCATCCCAGCTGTTGTCTATGAGTGTCTTGGTAAGCAAACAAGTCCCAGAGGGGCAGGCAGCACGTCACCAACCCACTGCCTTGCTTGTCAGAGCAAAGACAGAGCAAAGCTGTAGGTCCAAAACAGCCTTCAGATCACAATATGGGTGGTGGGACACTGGAACAGGCTGCCTAGGGAGGTGATGGAGCCTCCATCCCTGGAGGTGCTCAAAATACCTCTAGCCATGGCACTTGGGGACATGGTTTAGTGGCCATGGTGGTGCTGGGTTGAGAGCTGGACTTGATCTTAAAGGTCTTTTCCCACCTTGATGATTCTGTGCCTCTAAAAGTGTGGGGCTTGGGGGTTGTGTAAATTGTCTTAGCAAAGGCAGTCCCCAGAGGCCACAGTTCACAGGTTGGAAACCACTTCCCCTCCTCACCCTTCACCCTTCCCACACCCAGAGCAGCTTTGTGTGCAGAGATGGCAGCTGGGGGGGAGGCATTTTAGTACTCACAGCTCCATCTTCTCTTCCAGATTTGGTTCTTGAGGTTTTCCAGAAGCGCCTCAGGGGTCAGAAGCTTTTGCCTTTAGAGACACTCAGACACTTTGTGCTTCTCTACCACGAGGATGCTGGAGCCCTGGGCCAGAAATCATCCTCAAAGCTCAGAGCTGGCCAAGGGAGAGGTCAATATCTGCAACCACAAACAAGCAGTGTCAGCTGGTTTGGTCAGAGCCCTGCCAAAATGCTGCAGAACTCCTCCACGAAGCTTCTGCAGAACTCCTCCACAAAGCTCCTGGAGAACTCCTCCACAAAGCTCCTGGAGAACTCCTCCACAAAGCTTCTGGGGAACTCCTCCACAAAGCTCCTGGGGAACTCCTCCACAAAGCTTCTGGGGAATTCCTCCACAAAGCTTCTGGGGAACTCCTCCATGAAGCTCCTGGAGAGCTCCTCCATGAAGCTCCTGCAGAACTCCTCCAAGAAGCAGCATTGCTCCAGAAAAGAAGTTGCTGTGTTGCCCAAAAAAGAATTTCCAGGAGTCTTGAACATACCACAGGTGCAGCTCCCCAACCAGGATGGAAAATCCCTCTGAAGCATCACACACAGGCTCAGGAACCATGGGAAACAAAACAAAAAACAAAACAAAACAAAAAAAAAAAAGAAAGAAAAAAGCAAGCTCAAGTGGTGTGTGCTGGTGTGCTGGGCTTGGTCAGCTCATTTTCACCTGACAGAAGCCACCAGGCAGCAATCCCAGCTGGAAAGCCAGGAATTGCTTCTCTGAGCATTTAGTTCTTCTGCAGAAACACTTCAGGGCAGGCAGAAAGGAGAGGGAAGCTAGAGAGAGATGAGGCAATGGCTGCCACGTTGGAGCCATTCCTCTTAAACCCAAGGTTGGTCTGACTGATGCAACCCAGAAACAGCCCAAAGCAGGGAGAGGAGCTGCAATGACTAAAGTTCAGACTTAGCAGTGGGAATCCCCCAGCCTGGCCCATCAGTTCTAGCTGCCCATCAGCTCCCTGACTCAGCAGGCCCTCTTTAACCTTCTTCTCTTAAAAACTCTTCCATTTCTTATCTGGTTGAGCTGACAGCCAAGCAGCAGCTCCTGCTTCTGGCATCAGGCCACCAACTGAGCAGGAAATGGTGACACCTGGGGGGCCAAGGGGACAGGCAGCAAGAGAAAGAGATTTTAAACCCAACAGGAAATGCTTTCACACCTCAGGCACTGCTGAATCTAACCCAAGAGGAATTTAAGTAAGTCAGAGCACATCTTTATTTCCTTCCTCTCCCCTGCTCACCCTGACTGCCTGGAGCTTAGCCACATCCAGGTGAGCCTGGGACTGCAGCAGTACTTTGAAGCAACCTTCTGGGGATGGAGAAGCCATTGACCAAGGGTGGGATGCTGCAGGCAGGCTGGGTCTGCAGGACCAGGTCAGGGTGAGGTAGAGCTGCTGGAGAGGGGCAGGAGCAGGTGGGTAACACTTTTGGAGGTGCATTTAAAAGCCTCTCAGCTCTACTCAAAGACATCCAAAGCCCAGGGACTGGATGTGCTTTCCTCTTCAGGGAGAGGCTTTCCCTGCTTGCCCTGCTCCAGCCAGGACTCAAAGCCTTGCTGTCGGGTTTGCCTAACCTTCTGAGCAGCTCCTGCTTACCTCTGCCCCCAGGTGCTGTGCACTGGTAGCCAGCAGCCAGGCAGTGCAGCATGCCTGAGGCTCAGCAGATGGCAGGGTGGCACTGCCACTGCTCACACTGCAGTGCAGGGAGAAGGCCAGACTGGGTCAGGCCTTGAGCAACCTCTTCTAAAGGAAGGTGTCCCAGCCAGGGGGTTTGCATCCTCAAGGTCACTTCCAACCCCAACCATTCTGTGAAGCTGTGAACTTCCAAAGCTTCTGGCCACGTTGGGGGCACTCAGGACAAGAGGCAACTGCAGCCAGCTTGCCTCTCCCACTGCCTGCTGTCCTGTACTGACCCTTCTGCTGGGGGTTCCCCTCTTTTAACCACCCACTCTGCTGGCCTGGCTGCCCAGCATGCTGTGCACTGTGCCTCAGCTGTGTCTAGCAGGATGCTGGGCTTCAGTTTGCAGGGAGCAAGAGCGACCCAGACCAGCAGCCCTCGAGAGCTGGGAATTCTGACCACTCTGGCAGGTGTGCTGGGTGGAAAATTGCCCCCAGTCTGAAACTACCACTGCAGGAAAGACTTTTTCCTAATCATAGAATCCTAGAATCAGGCAGGGTTGGAAGGGACCACAAGGATCAGCCAGTTCCAACCCCCCTGCCATGGCCAGGGACACCTCACACTACAGCAGGCTGGCCAGAGCCTCATCCAGCCTGGCTGCAAACCCCTCCAGGGATGGGGCCTCAACCACCTCCCTGGACAACCCATTCCAGGCTCTCACCACTCTCATGGGAAAGAACTTCTTCCTCACATCCAGCCTGAATCTTCCCACTTCCAGCTTTATTCCATTCCCCCCAGTCCTGTCACTCCCTGACACCCTCAAAAGTCCCTCCCCAGCTTTCTTGTAGCCCCCTGCAGATCCTGGAAGGCCACAAGAAGGTCACCTCAGAGTCTTCTCTTCTCCAGACTGAACAGACCCAACTCTTTCAGTGTGTCCTCATAGGAGAGGTGCTCCAGCCCTCTGATTATCCAACCTAAATATCCTGAATATCCAACCTGAATATCCAACCTAAACCTCCCCTGGGCACAACTTAAACCAATTTCCTCTCATTCTACTTGGGAGAAGAGACCAACACCAGCCCCACTCCAGTCTCCTTTTAGGTAGCTTAGATCCTCAGCACTTTTCTTTTACCCTCCTACAAACACTGAAAAACACCAAACTTATCCTCTCTCGTTTTGCTCTGTCTCTAAATAAAGAAATAAATGAACACATGAAGGAATGAATGAATAAATAAATAAAGTGAGGTATGAAGAACATGGTAAGGAAAAGGAGCTGATGAGCCACCCATTGCATGACACCATCCCAAAGTGGGGAGGAAAACCTGCTGAGGATCTGGGAAGGATTTGCCCATGGTGGCTGTGTGGGGGTGATGTGCAGGGTGCTCTGACAGAGCTCAGCAGGGAGCTGTCTGCACCTCTCCTATCAGGACAGGCTGAGAGAGTTGGGGTTGTGCAGTCTGGAGAAGAGAAGGCGCCCAGGAGACCTTCTTGTGGCCTTCCAGGATCTGAAGGGGGCTACAAGAAAGCTGGGGAGGGACTTGAAGGTGTCAGGGAATGATAGGACTGGGGGGAATGGAGCAAAACTAGAAATGGGGAGATTCAGATTGGATGTTAGGAAGAAATTCTTCCCCATGAGGGTGGGGAGACACTGGCACAGGTTGCCCAGGGAGGTGGTGGAAGCCTCATCCCTGGAGGGTTTTGCAGCCAGGCTGGATGTGGCTGTGAGCAACCTGCTGTGGTGTGAGGTGTCCCTGCCCATGGCAGGGGGGTTGGAACTGGCTGAGCCTTGAGGCTCCTTCCAACTCTGACCATTCTATGACTGAAGGTCGGCTTTCCCCTGCTAAAACTCACACCTGTGGCCAGTTCCATATCAAAGGGCATTCAAAAAGAGGAAACCTCCCTCAGCAGGGGCTGCATTCTCTGCATGCAAATTGCACTGCAGTGTTTGCCTGCAAGCTCCCCCTCCTGAGCTCCCCGTCCCGTGCCAATGGCTTTCTTTTCTTTTGGTGCAAAGAGCAGCTCTGACGTCTTCCAGGGCTTAAATGAGTCACACTTGGGGTTTTTTCCTCTGCCCTGGAGCTGTAAGAAGTCAGGAAATGGGTTGCTTTTCCTATCAAAGCAGCAGCTGGCAAGTCAGGTGGTTGGGTAAGCAGGAACTGGGTCTGCCCTTCAAGGTAGGCATCTAGAAACCCAAAAAGCCACTGAGCAAACTTTCCCGTGAGCAGCCTGGCCCTGCTGGGGGTGTTTCAGTATGAACTGGCAGGACTGGAGGCTCCTCAGCACCCACAGAGTCTTGAGCACCTCAGGCAAGATGTTGTGCCTGCTGCCAGAGGCACAGACTTCCACCAGCCACTCAAATCCTCCCTTCCTCAAGGAGATTTATTCAATTATTCATTTTTTTGTTGGCTTTTTTTTCCCTTTTTGTCCAAAATGTTGCTGCTTCCATGGTCCCAGACAGGAGCCAAATCCCTGGTCCCAAGGCAGGAGACAGATCCCTGGTCCCAAGGCAGGAGGCAGATCCCTAGTCCTAGGACGGGAGCAGATCCCTGGTCCCAGAACAGGAGCAGATCCCTGGTCCCAAGACAGGAGCAGATCCCTGGTCCCAGGACAAGAGCTGCTCCATAGTCCCAGATGGGAGGCAGCTCTCTGGTCCCAAGATAGGAGCAGATTCCTGGTCCCAAGACAGGATCTGCTCCCTGGTGCCAGGACAGGATCTGCTCCCTGGTCCCAAGACAGGATCTGCTCCCTGGTGCCAGGACAGGATCTGCTCCCTGGTCCCAAGACAGGATCTGCTCCCTGGTGCCAGGACAGGATCTGCTCCCTGGTGCCAGGCCAGGAGCAATGTGCTGTCACTGTTCCCTGCCACCCTTTTCAGCCTGGCAGGCAGACCCCCACGCCCTCCCCCATTGCAACATCATCAGAGGGGCAGAAACCTCCCTTGGGGACATCATGGGGCAGTAGCTGGGGGCAGTAGGTGGGGGCAGTGCTGCTCCCCCAACATCTGTGCTCCATGCCAGGGAGTCCAAGAGCTCTTTGAGAGCCTCCAAGGGGAGAACTTTCACTGCAGAAGCTGCAAGCTCAGGGTTAAACTCTTCTTTTAGAGGAACTGGAAGAAGGAAGAGAAGGTCTTCTGGTGGGGATGTCCTTGAGAGTGGAGATGTCCTAGATAAGGCTGGGAAAAGTGCTACCAGGTAGCACATCAGCTCCTGTGGGCCTGCTGTCCAAGAGCTGCAGTTAGCAGGTGGCCTCCTGGCCACCAGGACAGAGCCATCTGAGTGTTCCCCCAGCAGTCCCCTTGCCTCACACCGTGGTGCAAGGGAGAGGTGAAACTCAGTTTCCTGGGAGGAGATGAGGGGACCCCAGGACTTGCAGAGAACTCCCTTGTGGCCATGGCAGTCTCACCCTGGCACCCCTGAGCACCTTCTAACACCTTCAGGTCCTACACCTCCTGCTGGGGCTGGGGAGTGATGGAAGGATGGAGGGGGGGGGAGGGCTCTTTGCTGCAGGGCACAGGGCAGCTGGGCAGGAGGGCAAAGCACTGCCAGCTGCCAGGGACACTGTCTTGTTCCCTTAAAGGGAGCATCAGGACACATCTTGGGAACATGGAGAGCCTGTGAGAGCCCTCCACGCACTGCTGCAGCCCTGCAGGGATGGCTGATGGGACACTGGCCCCCTACAAACACAGCAATCTCTTGGAGCTCCACAGAGGATGCACAAGGAGGGTCCCCAGTCCCAAAGATGAAGAGGACATCCCAGAATAACCCCCCCCCAAACCGAGGAAGCTTGCAGCTGAACTGAATGCCAGCCTGACTTAGCAATTTTCCTATCTCTAAATGCTAGGTCTGCTGAAAAGAAGCAAAGCAAAGCTCCTCCCAAGCCCATTCCTTGCTCCTATGTATCTGAGGATGCTTCACATGCCCAGCTCCTCCCTTCTTCTTCTTTGGAAAGCTGAGCCCAGGCCTCCCCCCCTGTTGCCAGCAGTGTGCCAGGGATCTGCTTTCATGGGAGGTGGAAAGGGCAAAGCTTTTCTTCTGCTGTTTTGTCTCCATGCTCTTCTTCTGGAAACTGGCAGCTGGAAGTTTCCTCTCTGTAGTGTGATGGCTGTGGAGGCAGCAGGTGCCTTGGGAAGTCAGGTTCCAGATCTGGAGGGAGCACAAGCAAAAGAGGTCTTCAGACATCTCAGCTGACTGCCCTTTAGCTTTGCACGATGCCAGCATGGTGGGGGGTGGAGGGCACCTCTGGAGACCACCTAACCCAAACCCCTGCTGCAGCAGGGCACCCCCAGCAGCTTGCCCAACACCACAATGGCCAGGGGGGCTGGCAGCTCTCCAGGACCTCTCTGGCAGCCTGCTTTCCTCACAGGGAACTTCTCCTTTATGTTTAGGTGGAACCTGCTGGCTTCCAGTTTGTGTCTTGTCTCTGGGCACCACTGACAAGAGCCTGGCCCCCGGCTCTTGCCCTCCACCCTTCACCTCTTGCCCTCCACCCTTCAGCTCTTGCCCTCCACCCTTCAGCTCTTGCCCTCCACCCTTCAGCTCTTGCCCCCCACCCTTCACCTCTTGCCTTCCACCCTCCAGTTCTTGTCCCCCACCCTCCAGCTCTTGCCCCCCACCCTTCACCTCTTGCCCTTCACCCTTCAGCTCTTGCCCTTCACCCTTCACCTCTTGCCCTCCACCCTTTAGCT
>VXBD01008839.1:38615-71421 GCA_013399975.1 Indicator maculatus
CCCTGGAGGTGTTTGCAGCCAGGCTGGATGAGGCTCTGGCCAGCCTGATCTGGTGTGAGGTGTCCCTGCTCATGGCAGGGGGGTTGGAACTGGCTGATCCTTGTGGTCCCTTCCCACCCTGACTGATTCTAGGATTCTATGCTTATAGAAGCATAGCATGGCTCAGGCTGGACCTCAGAGATATCTCCTCCAACCTCCCCACCACGGGCAGGGACACCTCTCAACCAGACTCAGCTGCTCAAGGCTGCCCAGGGAGGTAGCTGAATCCCCATCCCTGGAGGGGTTTCAAAGAGGCAGAGATGTGGTGCTGAGGCTTAGCACCAGCCTTAGCAAAGTTAGAGAATGACTGAGATCATTTCTGACCCAAAGGACTCTGAGTCTCCCTTTTCTCAGCTCACACTCAGTGAAAAGGCACCAGAGACACATTAAGGAAGCTGAGCCCCACAGAAGGTGTTCAGGATTGTGCAGCTCCCTCAGAGAGAGAACTCTCCTCAGGTTAGGAGCTTACAAAACTAATCCTTGCCAGTCTAGATTGACAGAAGGCTCCTCATCAAACACTTCATCTCCAACCTTAAACTTCCTAGACTTGAATATTTCCACCCAGCTGCTTTCCAGCCTCTGTAAGGGCTAGAAACCAAGAGCTGCTACAAATATCTATGCCAAATACAACCAAAATCCAGGGAAAAATGACTTACCAGGGGGACAGTCCTTGCAGCACCTCCCACCATAGACATGTTCATGTTCCTTGCAGTTCAACCCCCAGCAGAGGCTGCTGCTGGCTGCCAGCAGCAAGAACAGGAGAGCAGAACAGGCTGAGTGAAAACCTACAGCTCCCATGGTGCAGCCTCTGCTCTCCCAGCCAAATCCTGCCTTAACTGCTGGCAAAGTCTTGGCCAAGTGTTTCTAAACCTGCTGGTGACCAGAACAAAATTCATGTGTCAGGCACTGGGAAATTCCCAGCAGGTTTTCCACGCCCCCATCCTTTTACCCCACATCCTACATACCTGGTTTTGGGGTTTGTTGGTGGTTTGTTGTTGTTGTTTTTTTTTTTTTTTTTTCCAGTTCACAACTCAAAAAAAAAAAAAATCATAGGCAGAAAGACAGCAAGCTGAAAAGATTTAAAGATTTCTATTTATAGCCTTAAAAGCAGAGTGCCTCCAGCCAGGTACAGACCTCTCCATGCACAGGATTAGAGCCTTCAACACCAAGAGAACTACAAGAGAGGATTCTGCTGGTTGTAAAGAGTATTGAAGCAGCTCAGAGGCAAGATCTGAAAACCTTTACAGATAAGAGCTACAGGAAAAAGGAACCTACCCCACACCCCCCTGCAGTCAGCAGGGACATCCTCCACTAGAGCAGGTTGCTCAGAGCCTTGCCCAGCCTCACCTTGAAGATCTCCAGGGATGGAGCCTCAGCTACCTCCCTGGGTGACCTATTGCAGTGTTCCACCACCCTCATGGGGCAGAACTTGCACCTCACATCCAATCTCAATCTGCTCTACTCTAATTCCAAACCATTGCCTCTCATCCTATCCCTGCAGGCCTTTGCAAACAGTCCCTCTGCAGCTTTCTCACAGTCCCTTCAGGTTATTGGAAGGCTGCTCTGAAGTCTCCCTGAGCCTTCTCTTCTCCAGGCTGAACCCCATCTCCCTCAGCCTGTCATCCCCACTCTGCACCAGCACCCCATGTGGCTCTGCTTGTTGGGTGCTGAGACTTCAGCATGCCTGGGATTCCAGGTGAGGCTGGACAAGGCTCTGAGCAACCTGCTCGAGGGGAGGATGTCCCTGCTGACTGCAGGGGGGTTGGATTGGATGAGCTTTGGAGGTCCCTTCCACCCCAAACCATTCTGTGATTCTCTGCCTAATGCAGCAAACTCATTTTCAGACAAGATTAGCAACTGAATGCATCCCTAGCAGTTCTTTCCAAACCCTACTTCAATTTCTCCATCCTCTGAGTGATTTTTCTTCCCCCTCCCACTAACAATCCTAAAAGCAGCAACATTTCCAAAGCATGGAGAAAAAAAAAATATTTAATGAAAAGAGATTTATGCGTATGTATAAAAAAAAAAAAGACTCTGATACAAGCTGTATAACAAAACCAAAACCCCCCCCCCTAGAAAAAAAAAAAAAGAAAAAAAGGAGAGAATATTGGAAGAGAAACAGAGAGCAATATTTCTATTTACATTATAATAAGAGAATAAATTTAATCAAATATAACATCTCACTTGGATTTTTTTTTTTCCCAGAAAGAGGGTTTGGGGTTTGGTTTTAATTCTTTACAGTAAAGATGGAACCAGAGCAAAAATAAAATGTTCTCTTTTCAGACAGTAGTGGATATGACCCTTCTGTTACAAGATGCTTTCACAGATAACCCAACAACCAGACTGATTCCAAAGCTTCCCAACTGCTGACTGCATGTTGCAGTTGGAAAGCAAAGCCAGTGTTTCCCCCAGCTTCATCATCATCAACCTGCACAAAATCAAGCAGTTAAAATCAGTTTTAACAATGAATTTAAGGTAGGTAGTAACCATACTTAGAGGAATCTTAGTCATCCTGTGTGAGCTGCCCCTAGGTGATCCTGCTTTGGCAGGGGGGGGTTGGATGATCTCCAGAGGTCCCTTCCAAGCCCAGACATTCTGAAGGGATCCTACAGGAAGGCTGCAGAGGGACTTTTCATCAGGGTGTCTAGAGACAGGCTAAGGGGGAGTGGTTTGAAGCTGAGGGAGAGCAGGGTTAGACTGGAGCTGAGTGGTGAGAAGTTCTTCAGTAGGAGGGTGGTGAGACTCTGGAACAGGCTGCCCAGGGAGGCTGTGGATGTCTCCTCCCTGGGGGTGTCCAAGGCCAGGCTGGATGAGGCCTTGAGCAGCTGAGTCTATTTACTAGGCATCCCTGCCCACAGCAGGGAGGTTGGAGTTGATGATCATAGAATCAGTCAGGGTTGGAAGGGACCACAAGGATCATCTAGTTCCAGCCTCCCTGTGCCATGGGCAGGGACACCTCACACTAGAGGTGACCTCTGAGGTCCCTTCCAACCTGAATCATTCCATGATCCTATCCAACATCTTTTAAGACCACAAAGAAACCTTCCCTGCTGTTTCATTTCAAGATGAAATGTGATTTTTTTTTTTTCCTAAGACAGAAGCAATCTCAAGTCCCTCACATTCTAGGTGCAGTCACAAACACAAAACCTGCCACTCCAGCACCAGTTTGCTTTACAAAATAGAGGAGGCAAAAAGTTTCTCTAGAACAGAAAGGTTGGACCAGATGAACCTTGGGGTCCCTTCCAACCTGGCATTCTATGATTTAAAATAAAAGTTCTTCCCCACACCTCCCACTTCAGGGAGGGAAGAAGACCTTCTACTCAATTCTCAACACATCAGGAGGTTGAGAAGCTGGAAGATCAGCCAATCACTGCATCACTCCACAACCTGGCTGACCCACAACAGTCCCCTTCAGCCAACATCTTTCAGTGTCACTTTCTGTTTCCAGGGATCAGCAGCTACGAAGGCAACAAAGAGTTAAATATTCCAGAAGCCTCCACCCAGTTATGCTCAGCAGCTGAACCTCCAGTTGCATTCACTGCACAAACTGATACAAGTCCAGTACATGTCCTGTTCTTCAGGGACTCATTTTTGCAACCCCCTCCCCACCACCACCTCACACTGAAGGCTGTAGATCTATGTATGGACGGAAGGCTGGAGCCTAGGACAACACACTGGAGGCAGGTAACACAGATAGCAGCAAAGTAATTTTCTGTCTCTTGGAGGNCTGTTTCATTTCAAGATGAAATGTGATTTTTTTTTTTTCCTAAGACAGAAGCAATCTCAAGTCCCTCACATTCTAGGTGCAGTCACAAACACAAAACCTGCCACTCCAGCACCAGTTTGCTTTACAAAATAGAGGAGGCAAAAAGTTTCTCTAGAACAGAAAGGTTGGACCAGATGAACCTTGGGGTCCCTTCCAACCTGGCATTCTATGATTTAAAATAAAAGTTCTTCCCCACACCTCCCACTTCAGGGAGGGAAGAAGACCTTCTACTCAATTCTCAACACATCAGGAGGTTGAGAAGCTGGAAGATCAGCCAATCACTGCATCACTCCACAACCTGGCTGACCCACAACAGTCCCCTTCAGCCAACATCTTTCAGTGTCACTTTCTGTTTCCAGGGATCAGCAGCTACGAAGGCAACAAAGAGTTAAATATTCCAGAAGCCTCCACCCAGTTATGCTCAGCAGCTGAACCTCCAGTTGCATTCACTGCACAAACTGATGCAAGTCCAGTACATGTCCTGTTCTTCAGGGACTCATTTTTGCAACCCCCTCCCCACCACCACCTCACACTGAAGGCTGTAGATCTATGTATGGACGGAAGGCTGGAGCCTAGGACAACACACTGGAGGCAGGTAACACAGATAGCAGCAAAGTAATTTTCTGTCTCTTGGAGGGTTGGGTGGCTTTTTTCTTTTCTTTTTTTTTTTCCCCTCTTTTTTTTTGTTGTTTTCAAAGCAAGAAAGTGCTTGAGAGCTCTGGAAAAAGAGAGCAGGATCAGAACTCCTCGTGGACGTTGCGTGCATAGTCCATAAGCTTGCTGCCTGTGAAGTATTCACTGTACTTCAGGATCTCCTCCAGCTCCAGGTGGTGGTTTTGGTTTTCATCTGCTACTGCTATCATTTGCTTGGCTTCATTGAGGGCATTGTATTCATTCATAGGATCCATGTATTCCTACAAAAAACAGGCAAGAAAAATCATTTCCCATCACTAAGCACGCAGCTCTGCACATCAGAAGCACAGAATGGTAGGGGGTTGGGAGGCTCCTCTGGAGGTGAGGGTCACAGAATCATTGGAGCAGGCTGCCCAGAGAGGTTGGGGAGTCTCCTCCTCTGGAGACATTCAGAATCCATCTGATTGTGTTCCTCTGTGAACTACCTTAACTGATCCTGCTTTGGCAACAGGGTTGGTAGGGACTTCTGAACATCAAGTCACAGAACCACTGGAGCAGGCTGCCCAGAGAGGCTGTGGAGTTTCCTCTGGAGATGTTCAAAAACCATCTGATTGTGTTCCTGTGTGACCTGCCCTAGGTGATCCTGCCCTGGTAGAAAGGTTGGACTGGATGATCTGTTGAGGTCCTGCCAAAGCAGGATCCCCCAGGGCAGGTCACACAGGAATGCATCCAGAAGGATCTTGAAAGTCTCCAGAGAAGGAGACTCCACAATCTCTCTGGGAAGCCTGCTCCAGGCTTCATTAGATCTAAGCCTCACTTCTGCCAACCAATGCCCAAAAAGGCAATAAATGAGAATCTACCACTCAAAAATAGTTTGGTTTTGTTAGAAGAGGAAAAAGCCTGTGACAAAAAGGAGATCTCTGCCATGTTCTAGGCTGCTGGGGCCTCAGGCTTTGTTGGTCCTTGGGTTTGGTTTGGTTTTTCTTTTCTTTTGCCTTTTTTTTTTTGCTGTTTTGGTTTGTTTGTTTTTTAATGAATATACAAATTGTAAGTTACACCTTTAGTAACAGAAAGTGTGACTCACTGTCCCATTAACTATTGCACCTAATGAAGTCTGTGACTTGCTTTCATGCACTCCCAAATCCACCCAAGTGTCTGTGTGACCCAAAACCCTGTGAGCAACAGTGAGGGGAGGGAAACTCTTAACAAAAAGCATTACCACCACCTGCAAGCACTCCAGAGCACCACCACAATCTAAAGTCTTCTACACACTGGAGTTAATTCAAATAGTTTTGGACTCCACTGAAGCAGTTTCAATCCTGTGTTTACAAACTATTGGTTTTTAAAACCCTAGAACAAACCATGTGAGGAACTCACCTCTAGCTCCTCCATTGTGACAATGCCATCATGGTTAGCATCAATGACCTCCTCAAATTCCTTCCTTCTGTCTTTCACCCAGTCATCATCAATATCTTGAGCTTGCTGGTTCTCTACAGTCCCAACAGGCAAGGAAATGAATTCTGAAAGGGTGAGCTTCTTATCTCCATCTTGATCTGCAAGAGGAGCACACAGAAACTGAAAAGAATTGCTTTTGTGTCAGAGATGCCACTGGTACAATCCTGACTCTAACAGAGAAAAGAAGAGTTGCCATTTCTGTCTTGGATCAGCCTCAACTGGGTGTTGTGGTACACAAAATGTTTTGGAAGGCTAAAAACCATACAGAATACACTAAAATATCATTTTCCTGAAGGACACACTGGCACCAGGGAGAAATTCTTGACAGTGAGGGTGGGGAGACACTGGAACAGGTTGCCCAGGAAGGTTGGGGATGCCTCCTCCCTGGAGGTGTTCAAGACCAGGCTGGATAAGGCCTTGAGCAACCTGGGTTAGTGGGAGGGTGGTTGGACCTAGATGATCTCCAAGGTCCCCTCCAACCCAAACCATTCTGAGAATCTGTGATTTTTCTTAGAACTCTCAGCCATTTATTTCCCTGGTCATGGCTGTGCAGCACAATTCTTACAGAGCTGCTGTACTGGGGAGGGACAAAGCAATCAGTGCCCTCCCCCTTCAGAACATGTCCATGGTTTACAAGACTTTACTATTTATTTACTATACATCTACTACAGCTACAGCAACCCTACAATGCAGCAGCACAGCAGTGTAAAGCAGTGTCAGCTGATCTTCTTTGTGTGAGGTACTCAGAATATCCTTCCAACATCTAATGTTGTGCTCTTCTTTACCACCCAGAGCCTAAATTTAGTCTTGAGAGACACACAGACAACTCCATAGAGGTGCCAGCATTTGTGCCAACAGTTTCTTACTCATCACATCCTCTGATGTGCAGAGCAGAGCAAACAGTATGTGCCAAGATTGCAGGCTGATCCACAACAGTGCAATGCCCTAACAACAGAGTCACAGAATGGTTTGGGGTGGAAGTGACCTCAAAGCTCATCCAGTTCCAACCCCCTGCCATGGGCAAGGACACCTCCCACCAGCCCAGGTTGCTCAAGGCCTCATCCAACCTGGCCTTGAACACCTCCAGGGAGGGGACAGCCACAACTTCCCTGAGCAATCTGTTCCAGTGCCTCCCCACCCTCACGGGAAAGAATTTCTTCCTAATCTCCAGCTTAAATCTGCCCTCCTCAAGCTTCAACCCATTCCCTCTCATCCTATCACTACAAACCCTTATAACAAGTCCCTTTCCAGCTCTCCTGTAGCCCCCTTCAGGCTGCTTCAAGTCTCCCTGGGGCATTCTCCAGGCTGAACAGCCCCAACTCTCCCAGTCTGTCCCCACAGGGGAGGTTCTCCAGTCCTCTGACCATCTCCTCGGGACCCACTCCAGCAGTTCCATGTCCCTCTCATGCTGGGGGCACCAGAACTGGAGGCAGTGCTCCAGATGGGGTCTCAGCAGAGCAGAGGGGCAGAATCCCCTCCCTGTCCTGCTGGGCACACTTCTGATGCAGCTCACATCTACACAGCAAAATGATCTGCAAGTCAACAGCTCCCCAGGAAGTGTGTTTTCAAAAAATCTCATACCCAAATCTCTGATGATTTCTTTCACCATGAACTTCAGCATTCCTCTGCTGTGCTCTGGGTGAAGGAAGGACAAGAACTCTTCTTCATTCAAGAGCAGATCAGGAGGTGGGTTGTCAGCTTGGTACCACCGATCCTTCAGGTTATCCAGAACTTCCTGAGCTAGACATGGAAGCAAATTGAAGTTGTCATCTTCAATCTGATTAAAGTTCCAGCAGGGATGACCTCTGAACCTGCTATCTGACAGCTCACCTGAGTTCAACACCCAGGGGAAATGAGTGCTTGGGAGGAAACAAAGTGCCATTAGTTTGTGCTGAAACGCTGGGAGAGGTCCTTTGAGCAAACAACTGAACTGGAAGTAGGAGATGAAAATAAAGATTTAGCTGCACCTGTATCAAAACTCCACCATATCAAGAGAAAAGTGGTGTCCTGTCAGTATTGGGAGCTGGTTCTAATCCAGCTTTTTTTCAGCAGTTCTTGTTCTCCTTATTTTCATCATTTTGAAGCCCGCTACAAACACAAATCTTTCACCTGCCTCAACAGCTTGTTTCTGAATAAATCATTTTTGTGTCCTACCCCAAAGCAGCCCTGCACAATGGCACAGTCAAAACATTGAGGCCTAGGGGAACTTGGACAGCTTCTCTGCAAAGCATCTATTGAAAAAGTAATAGAAGCAAAGGCACAGAGCAAGACTAGAAAAGCTATGAGGAGACTTCTGCCCTGCCCCTGCTCCTTCTTGCTTCATTCACCCTGTCAAAAGTTCAGAATTTAAAAGAATTGCCTACCCAGAGAGAACTTAACATCTTTGCACTCAGAGGCACCAGGCAGTACTACAAGCCTGAAAATGTGACTTAGCTGGACTCTGAGAAGGTTAAGAGAAAAGAAAGCCTGGAAACAAAGTGCCAGTAAATACCTTTAGTCCTGTTATTAAGGACACAAGCACTTGTTCCTCCTGCCAGCTGTCTGTTCCATTCTGACTTCAGAACCTTGCCTGTGTTTTATTAGTGTATTCACAGAATGGGTTGGGTTGGAAGGGACCTCAAAAATCATCCAGCTCCAACCCCCTGCCATGGGCAGGGACACCTCTCCCCAGCCCAGGTTGCTCAAGGCCCTCATCCAACCTCATCTTGAATACCTCCAGGGACAGAGTACCCACAGCCTCCCTGGGCAACCTGTTCCAGTGTCTCCCCACCCTCACTCTAAAGAATTTCTTCTTCATCTCCAGTCTCAATCTCTCCTCCTCCATCTCAAATCCATTGCCCCTGATCCTGCCACTACAAGCCCTTGTAAAAAGTCCCTCCCCAGGAGAGAAATAGTTTTGCTGCAAGGAGCAAATGCAAATTGAAGTCCAGGTGCCCAATCTCAGCATCACCAGCACTTCACATTTCCACCTCTTTCATTTCACCTCACACCTTGCCAACAAGCACTGAAGCAAATCTGGCTTAAGGTCAAGTGAGAATCATGACTTGTAAATGAGTTGCTGCTAAAAATATGCATCTGATTTGAAGAAAACAGAAAACACAACCCTCCCCCCTGCAAAACACAACACACTGGGTACACCTAGTACTCCTGTACATAACCAGAGTAAAGAAAAACCACCTGTGTGGAGTATTTTGACTGCTGTAGGCATTTTCTAAATGACACAGTGGAAAAAACAGTGTCAGGAGCAGACTCTCCTATCTGCCAAAGACATTCAGAGTCTAACCTGAAGCATTTGTTTTCCCACAGGTGTTAAAGACATCCTGAAAGACTTCAAGTCTATATAAACCAACTTTTTAGAAGTGGATTAAACTGTCTGAAACAGTTCCTGAATGCTTTGGGTTGTTGAGTTACAAGAGGAAGGAAAAAAAAAAAAAAAACAAACCACCAATGGCTGCATTTCCATTTTTGGACTGCAAGTTGCCATGAAAGGTTTGGTCTTCAGGGAATGTTTTTCTGTGAAGAGTAGAGAAAACCTTCAGAGACTTAACATGAATCTGGGAGCAGGTTTGTGAATGGCAAGTTTTAGTTATAGCAATGACAGAAGTAGACAGAGAATAATCCTAGGATGGCTCAGGTTGGAAGGGACCTCAGAGATCATCTCCTCCATCCCCCTGCCATGGGCAGGGACACCTCTCAGCTCAACTCAGCTGCTCAAAGCCTCACCCAACCTGGCCTTGGACACTCCCAGGGAGAAGGCATCCACAACCTTCCTTGGGCAACCTCTTCCAGTGTCTCCCTACCCTCTCTGACAAGAATTTCTTCCTAAATCTCCAGTCTCAATCTCCCCTCCTCAAGCTTCAATCCATTCCCTCTCATCCTCTCACTCCAAGCCCTTGTCAAAAATCCCTCCCCAGCTCTCCTGTAGCCTCCTTCAGGTACTGGAAGGTTGCTCTAAGGTCTCCCTGGAGCCTTCCCTTCTCCAGGAAGGGACTGGGGATGAACAGCCCCAACTCTCTCAGCCTGTTGTAGCCCTGGCACCCAAACTGCACTGTGCCCCTGCACCCAAACTGCCCTGGGCCCCTGCACCCAAACTGCCCTGGGCCCCTGCACAAGCCTCAGAACACTCCTTAAGCTCCACACATTCAATTGTGTTTCATCATACAGCCCCAAAAAGGAGACTTTGACACTAGAGCATGGAGAGAACTTTGGGCCACCACCCTCAGGAAGAGGTAGATAACCAGTTTGAGTTTCCCAAACAAGGTTGGTTACCCAGGTAGGAAACTGACTCTGTGCAGACTTCCCTTATTCAGCAAATCTTTTCTATCTTGATGAGCATTCCTGTAAACTGCTCTTAACCACACTGCCAGAGAACACGCTGCACAGGTGTTTTCCCTGCCAGAGAAAACTTCAAAGGCTCATTTGCATTTTAGTTGCTTTTTGATCAATGGAAAATATCACATCAGCCCCTTTTCAATGACTAATTCCTGCAAGGAAAGGCTAAGGCTCTAGTGCTGCACTGCACAGTCAGATTAAACACTTTGAAAGTGAGGGGGGGAAGCAGGGAGATTACTCTGTGAAGAGTGAAAAAACAGATTCAGATGAATGCTTGATCATTTCTTTCTTGTTACTTCTAAGATCTCATTTCCTCCTCCATCCTTTCCCCACTTCCAAAAGCCCTCCCTGCCCCTCCAAAAGCCCTCCTTTAATAAACTAGAATCTCTCTCTCTTTCTAAATAACTTAAATGAACCATGAAAGATTTGTTAAGCAGCCTTCTGCTATTAGCTCCTAGGATGCTTTGCAGTCCCTCAGCAGGTAATTACTTAACACAACCCTGTTTGGGGGCCACAGGCACCCCTCAGATTTAGAGCAGGAATTGTCAACAGCAGCTCCCTTCCCTTTGGAGCACCAAGGGACTTGGCTCCCCTGCTAACAGCTCCATGGGCTAGAGATCTGACAAAGTTTAGCAGGCTGCTACCAATAAATGAACTGCAAACTGTTCAAATAGGCACAAAGCAACCAAGATTTTTTCAGTGTTCAGTAGTTACAGTGAGAGTGTCAGGACGGTATACTTGAGCTGGAAAAGGAAATGATTACTTCTGCCTTAAGATTTAGACATTAGTTGTGTAGAAGCACCAGAACAACTCAAGCACTCATCTTCTGTACCCACAAACAGGTTTTTGCCATCAGAATAGAAAAACCCAACACACTTCCAATGGTTGGCACTTACTTTCTTCATCTATTTTCAGCTCCTCATTGTTTCTGATCTTCTCTGCAATCTCTTTCTCATTGAAGCCCTTACTTGCCAAAAATTTAACTTTATATTCATCCCAGGACACGTGGCCTGTAAGAAAGAGTCACATAAAGCACTTAAATGACAAACTTTTGGTTAAGTAAGTTCATAGATTCATAGAATAGTTGGGGTTGGAAAGGACCTTCAAGATCACATAGTGACAAATCTCCTGCCATGGGCAGGGACACCTCCCACCAGCCCAGGTTGCTCAAGGCCTCATTCTTGAACACCTCCAGGGAGGGGGCATCCACCACCTCCCTGGGCAACCTGTTTCAGTGTCTCCCCACCCTCACTGTCAACAATTTCCTGATCTCCAATCTAAATCTGCCCTCTTTCAGCTTCAACCCATTCCCTCTCATCCTATCACCACAAAGCTTTGCTAAAATTCCTTAAGAGCACCTGCTGAGAACTTTTAGTCCAGCACTGTAAAAACCACCCTGAGCTTCCTGAATGGCAACATGGAAACTATCACCCAATTCACTTTCATCTTGCTTTAAAGCAGACACAGGCCTCAAAAATAAAACTTCCTTCTGTCACACTCCTCACCCCATCCCTGCCAGAGCCCCATGTTACAATTTCCTGTGACCACAGCAGTCACCACAGAACTGCAGTGCTGGCTGGGGTGTGGGATTGCTTCATTTGCTCTATTGTCCTCTGTAGGGATCCAAACTGTGACTACAACAATCCAGAGGCACTTGGGGTAAGCCACAGCCCACGTGAAGAGCAGCCAAAACCTAGCAACTGACTTCATCAGGAGATGGAGTAATTGGGCAGCCTGCTCTGGGTGATCCTGCCCTGGGCAGGGGGGGGTTGCATTGAATGACCTCCAGAGGTCCCTTCCAACCTCTGCCATGGTGTGGTGTTGGGGTTCTGGGGGGCTTCTTACCATCCCCATCAGGGTCCACAGCTCTGAAGTGCATTTTATTCTCTTCCACAGCCTCCTGGAAATGTTCATCTGTCTTCTCCATGATCCAACGCTGCATCTCTTTTGCCCCTATTTTCTTGTCATTATTTATATCCACCCTGGGGATGAAGGAAGATTTTTAGATTTGAGGCTTGAGATGAGGAACAGCTTATTTTTTTTTTTAAATTGCTTTATAATGCACAAAGGCTGCTACAGAAAAGAATCAGTCTAGAAACCCTCTCTGGACTTGCACATTCTTTCCAGTACAGGGTGAACCAATCAGCCATTTATTCAATAATTAATTAATTTCATCAATCAATTTAAGTCCCTACAATATGTAGGTTAGTCCTCAGTTTAAGCACCCAGCAACACTGCACTTTGCTCTCAGTTAACTCATTTCACTATTTTGTTTCTGAGTAACTGTGAAGCAGAGGAAACCACAAACACATCACTCATGGCTCAGCTGCTGCAGACTTCCACTGCTTGGAAAAAATTCCTTCTCTAACATTCTCTCAAACAACTCCCTCTCAAGGTTCTCTTGTCCAAGTCCTTTTTACCTGGACCTTCCAAGGTGTCCCTGTGTCTGTCTAGATCCCACCACAACTGTCCTGACCATCAAGAACCATCAAGTAACACTGGGGCAAGGGCTTCCACACAATCACAGAATGGATTGGGATGGAAGGGACCTCCAAAGGTCATCCAGTCCAACACCCTCCAGTCAGCAGGGACATCCTCCACTAGATCAGGTTGCTCAAAGCCTTGTCCAGTCTGACCTTGAATATCTCCAGGGATGGGGTCTCAACCACCTGCCTGGGCAACCTGTACTTCTTAAACATAAAAATCAGAGTTGAAGAACAAATACCAAAGCCTTGCATGTCACTTGAAGGGGGTTTGGAGCAGCTTATTCAGTAGTTATTAAAAAAATACATAACAGTACTTGAAACTGCAAAGACATCACTGACATTTAGGAGGCAGGGCTCTATTTCAAGCACAGCAAACCCACTCTTGTTCAATTTTAAGAACAACAACAACAAAGACAACAACAAAAAAAATCCCCAGTTTGGTTCTGGTTTTTATCTTTTCTCACTGTCTTTGGTTTTTAATCTGTCTTGTTTGGTTTTTTTTTTTCCTTTAATCACTGTCTGAACAGTGTTGAAGTGTTAGCATTGAAACTGAAGTTATAAAGTATGTGATTTGCTGTTAAATGTCAACTAAATGTTAAAGGTTTAAGCAAAATAACCCCAGCACCTCCTTTTTTGACAACACTGAGCTCTATTAATAAATGCAGCATTAAGGTGGTTTAAATATTCAGACACATACAATGGGTTGGGTTGGAAGGGACCTTCAAGATCATCCAGTTCCAACTCCCTGCCATGGGCAGGGACACTTCCCACCAGCCCAGGTAGCTCAAGGCCTCATCCAGCCTGGCCTTGAACACCTCCAGGGAAGGGACATCCACAACCTGTCCCTGGGCAACCTGTTCCAGTGTCTCCCCACCCTCACTGGAGAGAATTTCTTCCTCATCTCCAAGCTAAATCTGCCCTCCTCCAGCTTCACATCTTTCCACACATGCACAGGCTCTGCATCAGTGACTTTTCAGTGTCAATGGCCAGCTCAGGAAAATGCTCATGTTTCACTCACACCACCTTGCACTTAGGAGGTAAAGAAACGTGGGGTTTGATAGGGAACCAAAAGGGAAAACAAAGCATTTTCCCCCTCCACATTTAACATTCTAGTTTCCTCAGATCAAAGCCATCAAACTTAACTACTTCCAAACTGTACTTTCCATCTAAATCACATCACATGAGGGACTTTTTAGGGTGTCAGGTAGTGATAGGACTGGGGGGAATGGAACAAAACTAGAAATGGGTAGATTCAGACTGGATGGTAGGAAATTCTTCCCCATGAGGGTGGTGAGGCACTGGCACAGGTTGCCCAGGGAGATGGCAGAAGCCTCATCCCTGGAGGTTTTGAAGGCCAGGATGGATGTGGCTCTGAGCAACCTGATGTAGTGTGAGGTGTCCCTGCCCATGGCAGGGGAGTTGGAAAGGAACTCAAGGATCATCCAGTTCCAACCCTAACAATTCTATGATTCTATAGCTGGAGAAGAAGGTAACAACCATCCCACTTACTGCTCTTCCAGCTCTTGGAAGTCCACCTATGCTCTGCTGCCACAGTGCACAAGAAGCCTGCTGTGACTCAGATGTTAATGAGCTACCAGGCACTCCCTGTACCAAGCAGGCAGAAATCCTTCCAGTGTCCATCACCATCACTTCTGCCTCTGAGAGCAACACTTAAAATCATTTGAAACAACCTGCTGTGTGGTTACCACCTCAGGAGATAAGAAGAAAGGCCTGCCCAGGCTTGCCTAGATAACCACCTATTCACAAAGGGCTGCTGAAAGCATTTCCACTAACAATAACCAGCTGGGATAATTGTGTGCTGCTGAACAACCTAACACTGATAAGGGAAACTGATTTTCTAACACAGGGGTGGGCAATCAGTGTTCTGAGGCAGGCACTGGGCACTCCAAAGGTAGTAGTGAAGAGTGGGACATCCCAAAGCACTCCTAACAAAACATCCCACTGAAGTGACTTCAAAGAATGAAATAAAGGATGGCAAAATGTCTTTTGTTCTCTCAGTCATGTGCAACCTGCTTGCCTAGGATGAAAAAACAACGAGAAAGAAAAGCTTGGAGAGCTTTTGTTCCATGTTTCAACTTTATTCTCAGTCACCCTGTGAGATAAGGATGTAAGCTTTGGATTGATTGCTTGGTACCACGCTGGCAGGTCACAGAAGGGACCTCCAAAGGTCTCTGATCCTACCCAAGTGCAAATAAATCCAATTCTGCCACCTTGTGTCTCCAATGCAGAGATTTTGATTGTCATTTCCACCATGTTTCCTGACCTCCAAGCATCTGGCAGCCTATTAGCTGACACAAAGCTTACACCTTAACAACATGAACAAAGTATGATCACAGAATGGCTTAGGTTGGAAGGGTCCTCAGAGATCATCTGTTCCAACCTCCCCACCACAGGCAGGGATGCCTCTCAACTAGACTCAGCTGCTCAAGGCCTCACCCAACCTGGCCCTAAACATCTCCTGGCCTTGATGCATCCACAGCCTCCCTGAGCAACCTGCTCCAGAGCCTCACCACCCTGGTACTGAAGAACTTCTTCCTCAGCTGCAGTCTAACCCTGCTCTGCCACAGCTTCTAATATTCCCCCTTGGCCTGGCTCTAGACACCCTCCTGTGGCCTTCCTGTAGGATCCCTGGCAGGCAGCTCTAAGGTACCCTTGGAGTCTTCTCTTCTCCAGGCTGAACACCCCCAGCTCCCTCAGCCTGTCCTCATAGCAGAGCTGCTCCAGCCCTTGGATCACCTCACTCCAGCAGCTCTGCATCCTCTGGTGCTGAGGACACCAGAACTGGTGCAGTATTGGAGCTGGGGTCTCAGCAGAGTCAAGAGGCAGAATCCCCCTTCCTGCCCTGCTGGCCACAACTCCTCTTGCTGCAGCCCAGCACACAGCTACCTTCTGGGCTGCATGAAGGCACTGCTGGCTCATGGTGAGCTTCTCATCAATCAATACACACCCAGGTCTCTTACTCCAGTGCTACTCTCAACCCACTCTGCACCCAGCCTAGATCTGTGGCCAGGGCTTTCCCCCTCATCATTACAATTTCCAAGCATTACAGAAAAAAATGCAAATTAAGATGCTGCACAGTTCTTGGCACTGCACAGAACTTACTTTGAAAAGATGGCCATGAGCTTCTTCCTGTTTTTTCTGGGTTCTGAATCTTCCTCAAACTCTTCCATCTCTTTTCCTAGAAAAACTTCTTGATGAAATTCCTTGTTGAGATGTCCATCCATCTCCATTTTGACTCCGTTCAAGTGATCTGGGGGCAAAATCTCATTCTCATCTTTGCTGTCAGCTGGCTTTTCTTTGAGGGCAGAGTTATTTGCAGGCCTTGCATACACATCCATCAAAAGAAATATAAAGAGAAGGGACAAATAGAGAGATCCCAAACTGCAGAGAAAGGCCTGTCTTGACATCATTTTTTTTCCTCCTTTTTATTCCAAGTATTTGCTGATTAAATGACTGCAAATGGACTAAGAGGATCCTAAAAGAAAACAAAAAGGAAGAAACAGATGGAAATGGAACACTGGAAAACTGTGTCACTAATAAAAGATCACCTAACATTCAGAAGTCCACCCACACAAATATTTGCTGTAGAAGAATTAAAAAAAAAAAAAAAAGCCTATGGAAATAATAAAATGAAGCTATATCACCTTTCAGTCTGCCACAACCTCTGCCAAAGGACTTTGGATGACGATATCCTTTAAAGGGCCCAGTTATACTCTGAAAGCTGCCTTCAGCTGCCATGGCATGTGCTGGCCTGGAAATTGAGACCTAAACATTTAGCACACGAAGCACTTAGGGTCTGAATGTGCAACCCAAGCTCAGCCCGTGGCAACGTCCCAAATAGCAGCACTGCTGCAGAAACAGCCACGACAGCACAACAGCCTCCACAGACCTCAACAAGATCACCTCTTCAGAAAGGCTGGAAGACGGAAAGGTCACTTTTGGAAAGAGATGGCCGAGTTTGTATGACCAACGCCAGCGTGCAAAGCAGAGCTGGGAAGGCACAGGCGACAGCCGGCAGAAAAAGCAGCCCCCAGGGGCGGGTTTCTCATGAGCTGCTTGCTGCCGCCGCGTGAAAATCGCTGCCACAGGAGTTCGGAGGGCGCTGGGACAAGGAACAGGACCTCAGCCCAGCAGACAGGGCGGCGGGGAGCATAAAGTCCACAGATCCACGTAACACAGCAGAGCCCTGGGCAGAGAGTGCCCACCCAGCCCAGCTCTCCACCGGGGCTGCGGACAGCCCGGCCGGGGCTGCCCTGCCCTGCCCGACTCCTAGGGCTGTGGCGGTCCTCACGCCGCTCCAGCAGGGGCCACACGCACTCACCGAAATCTCCGAGGCGCTGGCGGTGGTCTCCTCCCTACAAGAGGGGGACGCGGCCTTCTAGAACCGTGACAGGCCGCGGGGAAGCCAGCCTCAGCCTCACCGCCCCTCACCCTGATGCCTCGGCCCCCGCGGCGGCTGCTGACGGAAGGACGTCACCCGTGCGGAGGTCCCCGAGCCCCCTCCCGCCCGGAGGAAGGAGAAGAGGGCGGGCAGGACGCACTTACGTTAAAATGACGTCAGAGCGCAGTGCGTGGGGGAGCGGCCATCTTGAAGACGGGCAAGAAAGCGCCCTCTTCCTTCACAGCGGGTCCTGCCAGATCCACGACACCTGAGAGGATGCCGTGGCCCAGTAAAGAAGAAAGACAAAACGCTGCAGTGCTAAAACTTCGAATTTTTTTTCGTCCTGTGCTGTTCCTTACCTCAGTTAATGATAAAGCAGACTTCCTCCTCCAAGCGTGAAAGACTCTTTTTAATTCCCTGTCAGGTCCTGGCTGTACGTGTATCTCTAGTCTTGTGCTTACCCGTTTCGCTTGGCAGCCTTTAAAATATGTAACACGCCGCTACCAAAGCTTATGAAATCAGAACATCACCTAGCTAGCTAACACACAACTACTTTCACAAGGCAACGTGCTTTCCTGCTCCACAACGCAGCACCAAAGCCTCCATCGAGGCTGCAAGCCCAGCCAGCCGAGGCGCAGCTCCTCCGTAGGCTCAAAACGCGACTCCCGCGGTTTCACTTGCCCTGACCCAAAACCTGCCACCACAGCACGGTGTGCCCGGAACCAAAATGGCCGCGTCTCAGCCTCTCCTGCCCTGCTGCAAGATGGCCGCTGCCAGGCGCTGTCGTGTGCGGTCAGGTGACGCGAGGCGCAGACTCTCCTCCTGCCCCACAAGGCAAGCGGCGAGCGAAGCGGAGGCCGCTGCACACACCGGGCCAGAGTCGGAGGCCCAGCAGGGACACAGCCACTCCTCCCGACCTGAGCCGCCGCTCCCCCGAGGAGAAGGGGACAAGGCAAGAAGTAGATATGGAACCTCCTCTAAGGAAGGGTGAAGCGCGGTGAGGTTGTCCCTGGAAGCTTGTCCCCTCTCGGCAGCCGTAAGCTGTCAACCCTCCGGGGGCGGGACTCCTGCCGTTCCCGCCTAAATTTTGGGGGGCCCTGAGGGGCAGGGGGCTGAGGTCGGGCCCGCTTGCTTCATCGAGGCCCTGCAGCCATGAAGCTGCTGCGCTTGCTGTGCCGCCACAAGACAGCCCTGGGCCTGGGCGGCCTGTCACTGTTCGCCGTGGTCCTGCTTTACCTGGCCAAGTGCACCTCGGAGGGCCTGCGACCCCTGCCAGCCTCTCGTGGGCTGCCGCACAACCAGCCCGCAGCTCTGTCACCTCGGGGTGCCAGAGGGCCGCAGCCCCCCGCAGTCCCACCGCCCTCCCCTGAGGAAACAGCCTTCCTGGCCGTGCTGATCACCAGTGGCCCCAAGTACAGCGAGCGTCGCAGCATCATCCGCAGCACGTGGCTGTCGGGCGCCGGGCGACCTCCTCATGACGACATCTGGAGCCGCTTTGTGATCGGCACCGCAGGGCTGGGGGCAGAGGAGCTTCATAGCCTGGAGGTGGAGCAGAGCCGGCATAGAGACCTCCTCCTGCTGCCGGAGCTGCGGGATTCCTACGAGAACCTGACTGCAAAAGTCCTGGCCACTTACGTCTGGCTGGATCAGCACCTGGATTTCCAGTTTGCCCTGAAGGCTGATGACGATACCTTTGTACGTTTGGATGTCCTGGTGGAAGAGCTGAGAGCCAAGGAGCCACGGCGCCTCTACTGGGGCTTCTTTTCTGGCCGTGGCCGAGTGAAATCGGGGGGCAAATGGAAAGAGAGCGCCTGGGTGCTCTGTGACTACTACCTGCCATACGCCCTGGGTGGTGGCTATGTGATTTCTGCCGATCTGGTGCACTATCTGCGTCTGAGCAGAGACTACCTGAACATGTGGCAGAGTGAGGATGTCTCCCTGGGGGTGTGGCTGGCCCCCATCGATGTGAAGAGAGTGCACGACCCTCGTTTTGACACTGAGTATAAGTCGCGAGGTTGCAACAATAAGTACATAGTAACTCATAAGCAGAGCATCGAGGACATGCTGGAAAAGCACCAGACCCTGGCTAAAGAAGGGAAGCTCTGTAAGGAGGAGGTTAAGCTCAGGCTTTCCTACATGTATGACTGGGCAGTGCCTCCTTCACAATGTTGTCAAAGGAAGGATGGCATCCCATGAGAAGCCTGAGGAAGGAAAAGGCAGAATGTTGTTGGGACGCTGTCAGCTTGGTTACTGTTCCAGGGGGAGCATCCCAGTAACTAGGGCTTAAGGAAAAAAATTACTCCAAACGATTTTGCACGATTCATTATGTCACAATCAGTGAAACCCTGCAACTCCTGACAGCTACTTGATGTGGCATGAGGTAGAGGTGTTTAAAAAAAGAACAGAGAAATGTGACAACAACAACCAAAAAAGGCTCATGACAGGATTGAAGGCAAATAATAGGTTGCAAATGATGGCTAGCACAGAAAGATTGGGGGACATCACTTGAATGGAAAGTTGCTGGAAGCTTTTTAACAGATTCTAAGGTTTATTTGCTAAAGATCATGGCCTCTATGCTGTCTGTAAGATTGTGAAGCTAGCATCTGCTGTTTGTTGCTTGGCAAGGTTTTTGAAGACTGTAATGGGGCAGCAGATCAGCTGCTGTGGGAAGAGGTGGCTGGTTACTGACACAAGCAGTCAAGTGAAGGGGGAAAAAAATATTACCTGGGATAGTTGTGGTAGGGGAGGGAGAGTGATCCTTGGCAGGTGCTCAGACTGACAGGGCTGGAGTTCTTAGACCTTCTGTGTCAGTTGTCTGTAAGCTTTTTGTTGTTTTAAAGACATCCTGTACATAAATTACCTGGCAGCTATGGAGTGAGTCTCTAGTTAGAAAGGTAGATGAATTGTGGGCTTTGGCAGATAGAGAATACATTCTCTTTTTGGTGGGGGGAACAAATAGTTCTGCTGCACAGCTAACCTTAGGCATAGGTGTTGTTCTTAGCTTATCCTCCAAACACACTGTGGATGGAGAAACATTTCCTCTCCCAACAGTTTGTCATCTCACTGACTGCTACAAGGCCAGACATTGTAGGCCTCAGATTTCTCGTGTTCTGGATTACTCCTGGAAAGTATAAATTAGCAGGATTAGAGCAGTGGAAGCTACTCAGAGTTTCAGACAAGGTTGCCACAACCTGGGTACCTCAGCTAAGAAAGTAAACTCTGTGTCTGCTCAACAGAAATAGGTTCCTCCACCTTCCACATTCCTGCTTGAGAACTTTGTCTCTCCTTTCAGGAGATCCATTGCTGTCTAAGAGACTTCATCTCCCAACAGCCATACTGAGATGCCTGAAGCTACACTCTGAATTCCACCCTCCTCTCCAACAGCACTTTTTAATGGAACTAAAAATAGTTTCACAGGCAGCCTAAGTGGATTGCTCAAGTGCTCTGTCAGCAAGTGGGATGATGTCCCTTAGCCTACACCACAGATAACTCCAGTACTGACAGGAGCTTGTCAGCATCAGATGCAGTGCTGAGCAGTGAGTGCAGGCAGGACATTCCTGGCTGGAGAACAGATCACTTCCATGCTGTCACCATCTTATTTCTCTTCAGACCTTTAGGTAATGCTGCAATTCCCAACATTTTTGAGTGGCAGGTCCTCTTAACACATGGAGAGAATTCCTTTCTCCAGTACTGTTACACAGCTACTGGCTTCCAGTTACCTTTGTCAGCTACGGATCTTTCAGGAGAGGCAAAGCTTTTGGGTTTTCTGCCTAAAAGGCTTTTTAAAGGGTGAGATTTCCTCTTTGTTTGCACACTGCACTTTCAAACCATTTCATTCCCTCCTCTCCCTAGCTCAGTATCTGTTCCCACCTGCAGGAAGGGACAAACTGCAAAGCAAAAAAAGGGGTGCCAATGTTTTTTGCATCTTAAATTAGCAGGTTAATTCATACCAAAGTGATCAAGTATGGGGTTGGGGTTGTGGGGTTTTTTTGGTTATTCTCTTGATTTAATTAAATTGAAGGTTAAGAAGAGTCTTCTGCAGAGAAAACTAATTCTCCTGTTTGGAGAATTTGAGCAAATCTTCCTCTGTTTGGGAATTTTGAGCAAACCTCTGTTTGGGAAATTTGAACAAATCTTTCTCCCTCTGGAAAATGTGAGCAAATCTTTGACTCCCTTCTAAACCAATCTTCATTGAAGCCAAGAAAAAGCTCTTTTAGCATGTGCCCATTCCAAGGCCTGCTTCTCTATAGGCAGCTCTGCTTTCCAGCAAGGTTTACCATTCATAACCAACAATTTAACCAGTTTGCAGGAAACTTACATTTGGTTTAGCATCTTAAAAAGTCTCTGTGTGCTGTTTGGGGTTGCTGAATATTGTGTGCGTGTGTGTGTGTGTGTGTATGTGTTTCAATGCGTGTCATGTGGATATTTATTTATAATTATTGCCAATGTGTTCTCTATAGGAAAAAATAAGGTAGTTAAGTGTCACTTTACATTTAAGGAGGTGCTGTAACATCCAGGGGACTTACCTGTCAAGCTCTACTTGAATTTGCTGCTGTACAAGCCATTGGGTAAAGTACTGGGGTCTTAACTTGCACATCAAGAGTCTGCTGCATGTTTCAAGCTAGGAAGAATGTTTTGTGCAGTACCTGTGCTCTGCACCTATTTTTCCTGTGCTCTGCACCCATTTCTGTCCAGAACCTGTGCTGTGAACCCATTTTTCCTGTGCTCTGCACCCATTTCTGTCCAGAACCTGTGCTGTGAACCCATTTGTCCTGTGCTCTGCACCCATTTCTGTCCAGAACCTGTGCTGTGCACCTATTTTTCCTGTGCTCTGCACCCATTTCTGTCCAGAACCTGTGCTGTGAACCCATTTGTCCTGTGCTCTGCACCCATTTCTGTCCAGAACCTGTGCTGGGAACCCATTTGTCCTGTGCTCTGCACCCATTTCTGTCCAGAATGTTTGTGTACCTGTGCTCTGCACCCATTTCTGCCCAGAACTCTCTTCACAGAAGTTGTTTACATTATTGTCCCATCCTTACCTTCTTCCCCACAAAAAACAATGTGGTTTTCTTTCTCCTGGGGTACATGAAGAGTGTGACCAGCAGGTCAAGGGAGGTTCTCCTCCCTTTCTGCTCTGCCCTAGTGAGGTCATGCTGGTTTCCAAGGGTTTTTTTCTTCATAAATATTTTGCATTTTGAGTATTATTGTTAGCATGAAGAAAAATCCTCACCTCAGCTGTTGTAGGTAGCAGTGTTACACCCCCAAGTTAAGCAGCTGTGTGGAGTCTCCAGGCTTCTGTTGGCAGCCATTCAGGACTCCTGTAGAGTTCACCTGTGACATTGTTGAGCTTTTTGTTGTTATTTACAAATTATTTAAATTCAAAAGCAGGCGTTCAGCATTCCAGCAGAGCTCATTGATACTGGAGAGAAAACAATTGGTCATGGTCATATCCTGGGCTGCATCCAGAGGAGTGTGGCCAGCAGGGCAAGAGAAGGGATTCTGCCCCTTGACTCTGCTCTGCTGAGACCTCACTTCCAATACTGCAGCCAGTTCTGGTGTCCCCAGCATCAGAAGGACACAGAGCTGCTGGAATGAGTCCAGAGGAGGCCACAAAGATGATCCAAGGGCTGGAGCAGCTCTGCTGTGAGGACTGGCTAAGGGAGCTGGGGGCATTCAGCCTGGAGAAGAAAAGGCTCCAAGGGGACCTCAGAGCTGCCTTCCAATAACTGAAGGGATCTTCCAGGAAGGCTGCAGAGAGATTTTTCATGAGGATGTTTAGAGCCAGGCCAAGGGGGAATGGTTTGAAGCTGAGGGAGAGCAGGGATGGACTGGAGCTGAGGAAGAAATTGTTCAATACAAGGGTGATGGGACTCTGGAGCAGGTTGCCCGGGGAGGTAGTCGAGGCCCCATCCTTGGAGATGTTCAAGGCCAGGCTCAACATGGTTCTGAGCAACCTGATCTAGTGGAGGATGTCCCTGCTGACTGCAGGGACCTTTGGAGGTCCCTTCCACCCCAAGCCATTCTATGTATATTTTGTTTAGAGCACCCTACCTGCAAGTCTCCAACCTCTTGCTGCCTGTACCTGTGTAAGATAAGCTTTTACCTTGGAACTGGAACTACTTTATGCCAACAGGCCACACCAGTTCTGACTTTAGTATGTAATAGGAACTATGTAGTTAATGCCTAGTGAGACTTGGCAACAGCTCAGCCTGTTTCTTGTAGCCTGTCTGAAGCTGAAGGGAGCTACTTCAGCGTGCCTTGCTGAAAGAGAGTTGGTGTGGGGTCCTGTGCTGAGTGTTTCAAGCAGCTGACTGAAATTGCACCTGTTTGTTTGTTTGTTTGCAGCCACATGACTTTACCATTTGGGGGTGGGGTGTGGCACACTGCTTCTTTGCCAAGGTTTCTATTTAGGATGAAATTCTTCCCCATGAAGGTGGTGGGGCACTGGAACAGGTTGCCCAGAGGAGTTGTGGAGACTCCAAGCTTGGACATTTTCAAAGCCAGGTCAGATGGGGCCTTGAGCACCTTGGTCTAGTGCCTATGGCAGGGTGGTTGGAACTGGATGCTCTTGAAGGTCCATTCCAACCCTAACCATTCTATGATATAGGAAATAAACTGCTAGAAAGCTGAAGCTCTCTGTGATGCTGAAAACCCTTGGTGATTACATTAAATGTATTGTGTATCTATTTATGTCCTTCCCTGTATGCCTTTGGTGGCCAAAGGATGTCTGTGTGCTGTGGTTTTTAATAAAAGATTTTTGCTGTATTGGGGATTTATTGTTCTATGTAAGAAAGGAGAAAAAAAAGAAAAGCAGAAGTGTGGTGGTATCAGCCTGCCAGGGTCACATTTGTACATATAAATACACAGCCCTCCTCAGCCTGATTCTGCTTTGGGAGCAATATTGGGGATGACTTAAGCTGTGATGATGTCAGAAAAAGGGAGGCCTTAGAGCTGCATTTCAATATCTGAAGGGGACCCACAGGAAGGCTGAGGAGAGACTGTTTAGAAGGGCCTGGGGAGATAGGATGAGAGGCAGTGAAGCAGAGGAGATTTGGGTTGGAGAGCAGGAGGGAGTTCTGCACAATGAGAGTGGGGAGATACTGCAAGAGGGTCCCCAGGGATGTGGAACCCAGGAGGTTTCACCTGAACTTAAGGAAGACATCCTTCACTTTGAGGCTGCTGGAGCCCTGGGGCAGGCTGCCCAGAGAGGTTGTGGAGTCTCCTTCCCTGGAGAGATTCCAGACTCACCTGGACATTGTGATCCTTGGCAAACTGCTGTGGCTGCCCTGCTTTAGCAGGTTGGACTGGCTGATCTCCAGAGGTCCCCTCCAGACTCCATCATTCTGTGATCCTGTGATTTAAAACAAGACATTTTCTCTTTTCTTTTCTCTTCTCTTCTTTTCCTCTTCTCTTCTTTTCCTCTTCTCTTCTTTTCCTCTTCTTTTCCTCTTCTCTTCCTCTTCCCTTCTCTTCCTCTTCCCTTCTCTTCGTCTTCCCTTCTCTTCCTCTTCCCTTCTCTTCCTCTTCCCTTCTCTTCCTCTTCCCTTCTCTTCCTCTTCNCTGCACTGGCCGTGCTGGTGCTGCTCCAGAGCCTGCCCCAGGAGACTGTCCATGTTCCTCAATCCCCACTTTTCCCTCGATATATGAAGCCCAGAGGTCTCATCTCCCAGGAGCCACTCTAATTCCCCTCCCGCTCCCGGCTCCCTGCAAACTTTGGGGAACTACAGAGGCTGACTAAGACCCCTGCCCAGCTAGGCATACAGCGGGCACTGCCCAGCCACCATCTCCTCCGCTCCTCTCCGCGCCTCTCCTCTCCTCTCCTCTCCTCTCCTCTCTTTTCCCCATCAACAATCCAAACCAAGTTTCTATTGCAGCAGGCCTTTCAAGCAAGGAATCCAGCTGGAACCCTCCCTAGTTTTTTCCATGTTACTTGCCCTATGCAGTTCTGTCACTAGATGTCACCAAGTGCCTTTAAGAGACATAAGGAGCTCTGTTCCTTGGTTAGAAGAGACTCAAAGCAGGAACCTCAGCAGTGTGGAAAGAGTTGTTCAGGACTGAAATCTTGTTGTGGAGGTGTTCAAGGCCAGGCTGGATGAGGCCTTGAGCAACCTGAACTGGTTGGAGGTGTCCCTGCCCATGGCAGGTGGATGGAACTGGATGATCTTGAAGGTCCCTTCCAACCCAAAGCATTCAATGGATTTAGTCACTTAGAGCCACAAGCCCCATCTTCTGGTGGTCTATGTCATTCCCTGCTTTGCTGGTCAGCCAGGATCCAGGGAATGTGAGTCCTGTGACAGCATCTGTTTGTTTTCCAAGCTGATGTGCAGTGCTGGGATCTAAAGTGTTGGACAAGGAGAGAAGTTCCACACTAAGAGGCTCTGGGGTGAGGTGCAGCCCACATGAGCAACAGAAGAGAATGGGAAATGAATGACAGAAAATTAGTGCCAGTGTCTTTTAAAATGAAGGCCAAGGCTGTTGCCAGTGATCAATTGAGTTGGGGTAGTGCCAGGTGGCTCCAGCTGGCTCTGAAGCATCATAACACAAGAGACTGCAAAAAACATTTCTCCAGATGAGATCCCAGCCACCAGAGTCACAAATATTTACCTCACCTATTTACTTTAGAGAAGGACTCAAGCTAGAGATAGGAGATCTTGCCTGTAAACACAGCAGCCACTGAGGTGCTAAGATCTGGACTTTGGGGTCAAATCTTCCTGACCTTATCTTGTCTAATATATTTGCCTTTCTTTCCATGCCCTGACCTCAAGAAAAGAAGTGTTTTGTGCATCTCTATAAATGTGCTGAGATCCAGGCTGGAATCTGTGGCTCTGCCAAGGTCCAGGAGGCCAGGAGCTAACCCAGACAGATTAATTCTGGTATCTGTTGGAGTTCTCTAGATGGTTGCACACTGCACACTTGCCTGTGCCTTTGTCTCAGCTGTTCCTGCCCTCATATGCAGCTAATCCCTAGCAAGTGATTTCTGTGTGAGTCCTATTCTGTGTCCCTTCCTAAAAACAAACCCTGCTGCATCTGACTGCAAAGAACTTCAGGGGAAATCTTCAGCCATCCAAGGATTTCCCCAAAGTGGAGGTGCTGTGCACAAGAAGTTAGAAAAGTTAAAGCTCTTCTGGTGTCCTTTGCCATTCCTAAGCCCTGATTTCATACAGATGAGTCAGAATTGTGGTGGGGTTTTATCTTTCTTCTCTGACTCACCTTCTAGCATAGTCTTCTGCAAAGCTTTTCAGGGTGGTGGGGCACTCAGCTGCTGCTGCTTCTTGCCCTATAGCAGAGAGCAATGGATGGCAGTATAAGGCTGGAGAGAGACAGAGAGGAGAGATTCCTGCCTCCAGGAGATGTGACTGCATGGCAAAAGGGTGACCTAACCAGAGGCACTGGCAAAAAGAAGAGCTCCTGGTGGTGAACTGTGAACAGACAGGATGGAGCCAGGCTCCTCTCACTGGTGTCCAATGACAATGGACACAACTGGAACACAAGAGGTTCCACCTAAATGTAAGAGAAAAGTTCTTCATTGTGAAGATGGCAGAGCCCTGGAACAAGGCTGCCCAGAGTGGTTGTGGAGTCTCCATCTCTAGAGGCATTCCAAACCCTCCTGGTTGTGTTCCTGTGTAGTTTACTCTGGGTGACCCTGCTTTGGCAGGGGGATTGGACTAGATGATCTCCAGAGGTCCCTTCCAAGCCTTCCCACTCTGTGATTCTATGACATCCTGAATCACAGAATCAACCAGGTTGGAAGAGACCTCCAAGACCATCCAGTCCAACTGATCCTGCTCTCCACACCTTCAGATTTGAAGAGCTTAGCCAACTCCTTAACCAGGGGCTGGAAGATGCAGTTACTCCTGACACTCCCTAGCTCCTAGAAGTGCAAAGTAGCATCTGCTGTGGAGCAGTAAGATACTGGTGCTGAACTTTGGCCAGTGCAGCCTGCAAGGGTGGCCACTTCTTCACTATAAAGGAAGAAGTGAGCCATTAATTGGAGCCTGTGATGCTCTGAGTCTTTAATGTGCTGGGGATCCATCATTCTGACAGAATCCACTGAAAAGAGTCCTTAAAATGAAACAAAGAGCTACTCTGTGCCTCAGTTTCCCTCCCTTCAGTCAATTGCTAACAGCATGACCTCTTCCCAGGGCTCTCAGAGGCCTTTGGGATCCAGGCATGGCTGGACTTAGGGAAGTGCCTGATTATCTTACACTTTGTAAAAGTCCAAGCTGGCTCCTGAGAAGCTTCATCAAAGCAAAGCCCATGGCTAGGAGGTTTATGAGGACAGGGAGAGAGGGGTAAGAAAACAATAACCAAGATCTAATTTCTTAGGAGTAAGAGATAGTCCCGGGAGGGTATAATTGAAGTCTCTAATAGCTGCAGATAAGATCAGACTCAGTTACTATTTTCAGCCAGTCTCAGACATCAGGGCTAGAGTCACCAAAATAAATTCTAAAACCTGAGACAAATGAAATGCAGTCATCAGGAAGCTGCAGGCTCCCAGAGAGGGAGAGAGAGCAAGAAATGCATTAGTATTGCAACTGGGTGGAATCAGCAACCTAGGCAGAGATGTCCTGTCCCAGCTGTCCTGAGCACTGAGGTCACTAAAGAAGAGACAGATCCCTGTCTGGGGAAGGACTGAGAGGAAAAGGAGGAACTTGAAGGGGTAAAATGACTTTGATTTTAACTCCAGTTGGGACAAGGGGAACTTGATCTTCGTTACAGTGCAGCAACAGCTCTCTTTGCTTTTGGAAAAGACTCACAGAAGACCCAGAGCCATGTTTAGCCCAGAGACAAGGGGTAGGAGCCTGTAGAAGTGGGCAGTGCCTGAGTGCAGTCAGCATCTCCCAGCTGGGGACCTGCTCACCAGGCAGTGGTTCCAAATGAGCTCTGGGGGTGACTTCCAAGATCACCTGGGTGAAGTCTGGTGAGCTGAGGAAGGGTAAAGTTTGCATGAGCATAGCAGAGAGATGAAGGGATTGGGAACAGAGGAGGATCTTGCCTATCTGACTGGGAAGATCTGCTCACCCTGGGAAGCAAAAGGCAGGCTGGTGACTAAAGACAATGTGATCCCCAAAGCCCACTGCCTATGAGCTGTGCAATGGGTGCCCTGGTTTGAAAACTCCTTCCTCTACTTCTTGTCTGTGTGTTGATCACTCTTTGCAGTTGCCTTACCCTGACCACAGGCCTGTAAATCCTTGTTTGAGGACCCCAGGACATTCTGCACTACCAAGGCAGCCTTCAGCTACCTCTTTCCAGGCACAAGCTGCTGAGAAGCAATATGGTGAAGGGCCCAGGGATCTGGGGTTGTTCAGCCTGGAGAAGGAAATTTGGTGGGAAGCTCATAGCAAGGTTGCAGTACCTGTGAGAAGTTAGCAAGAAGAAGGCTGAAGGCTTTTTGCAGTGATGTTATGGCAAGAGGAACAAGAGACAATGAGCATGTTGGAATAAAAGAGCTTCAAACTGGATTGAAAGAAGGGGATTTTTCCATCATGGGAACAGTCAGTTGTTAGAAAGCTTGCCCAGAAACGTTGAGTAGTCTCCAGCTATGGAGATTTTGCAAACCCAACTGGGTAAAACCCTGAGTGACCTGATCTGCCCCCAGATCTGACCCTGCTTTGAGCAGTAGGTTGGACTAGAGACCTCCAGAGGTCTCTTCCAATGTTAATTATCCCAAGAACGACAGCAGGTCTGCCTCCACTCATCCTTGGCATGCCTAGAGATCAGCTTTAGCCAGGGCACATGACAAATGAGAGATTACATCAGCAGGCAGGGGAATGCTTGGGCGCCATCCCATCCCTTGCCTTACATCAGTTCCACACCGGCTCGTGGGGAGAGTATCCCACCCGATCCATGTGGATCCATTCACTCCCTACCTCTGACAGCTTGTTTATGCCAAAGCATTTGCCTCTCAATGCCTTCCAGATGAAATGAGACATCAAAGACCCTAATTCCCTTTCCTCCCACTGCATTCCCACTTCCACATTCAGGCCAGGGGTTCATATTGATCAGGGGTTCCTTCGCGATATGGGAAGTGCACTCCCGAAGAACCCCCTAGCAAAAAAACCAAAAGAACAGGCAGAAGCCAGGAGCAGGTTGGAAGTGGCTGCACATTCCTGGAATGTGGAATTGTAAGAGGCTGAACTAGCAGCAGTTGGGAGCAGGATTATTCAGAGTCAAGAAAAAAAAGAGAGGTTCAGAGCTATCATCATGAGCCAGCAGTGTGACCTTGCGGCCAAAAGGGCCAATAGCATCCTGGGGTGCATCAAGAAGAGTGTGGCCAGCAGGTTGAGGGAGGTTCTCCTTCTCCTCTCCTCTGTCTTGGTGAGACCAGGGCTGGTTCTGGGCTCTGTGTTTCAAGAAGGCCAGGGAACTGCTTGAGGTGATACAGCAAAGGGCTAAGAAGATGCTGAAGGGACTGGAAAATCTCTCTGATGAAAAAAGGCTGAGGGCCTTGGGGCTTCTCAGCCTAGAGAAGAGCAGACTGGGGGGAGATCTTCTCAATGCTCATAAATCCTTCAAGGGTGGGTGCCAGGAGGATGGGGCCAGGACTTTTTTTCAGTGGAGCCCAGTGACTGGACAAGGACATGCACAAACAGGAGCCTAGGAGGTTCCACCTAGGCTCGAGGTGAGGAGAAAGTTCGTCACAGAAAGAGTAATTGGCCATTGGAATGTGCTGCCCAGGGAGGTGGTGGAGTCACTGTCCCTGGAGGGGTTCAAAAAAAAGCTTGGATGTGACACTTGGAGCCAGGGTTTAGTTGTCAGGAGGGGTTAGGTATTAGGTAATAGGTTGGGCTTGATGAGCTCTGAGGTCTTGTCCAACCTGGTTGATGATTCTGTGATCTAAGCCAGAGGAAGAACTTCTGCTCTCAGAGTGGTGCAGCACTGGAGCAGGCTGCTCAGAGAGGTTGTGGAGTCTCCATCTTTGGAGTCACTCCAAACCCACCTGGGATGCTTTCCTGTGCCACCTGCTCTGGGTGACCCTGCTGTGACAAAGGGCTTGGGCTCAATGATCTCCAGTGGTCCCTTCCCACCTCTATCATTCTGTGATTCTCTGATTGCTGATCAGGAGCACAAATCAAAGAACTGAGCCACACCTTCCTGATCCTACCCTGACCCCAGCTGTGAGGCTGCCCAGCAGCAGCACTGAGATCTTGGTGTCCCTACTCCTTGAATCCTTCAGAACCTGTCCTTTCTTCCCTTGGCTGAAGGCAAGCTGTGATGCACTGAGTTCTTTCTCAGCAAACACAGAACCTCTTGCATGTAATCAGTTTGTTTACTCCCTGGCTTTCCCCTTTCATGTGAGGCCTGTGGCTCTTTCCCCCTTGCTTTTCAGGCACCAAATGCTCATTTCACTTGGCTTTGCTCCAGGAAACGGGCTGGAACAGAGAGCCCTAAACAACTGCATCGGTAACACTGCTGTTTATTTAAAAGGCACTTAGGATTATTTTATTTCACTGGCACATTTTTAACTCTTGCAACCCAGCCTCTCTTGGGCAGCTCAGCTGATTCCTAACCTTGGCTTTACAGGAGCAAGAAACTGAACGTGGAAGGAGATTGGGGGGCGGGGGGAAGAAAAAATCCAATCAAAGATTAGAAATTGGGATAAATTGATCATGTAGGAATTCTTGAGCTTTGAAATGAGTCCTGCAGGCATTTCACAGGCAGGGTATGCTGAACTGTGTGAGTGTTTGGAGGATCATAGCCTTGTCTGTGGATACCATCAGGTTTCATTAGAGGGAAGGAAAAGTGAAGATTTTCCCCCCACACCCTCCCATATTTCTCTTCAGGGCAAATCTAGAACAAATCAGTGAAATGAGCTTGAATGGAGCTGCACTGGGTAACAATCACAACCTGAAGGTGGCTGCACCTGGGTTCAGTCTGGGGCCTCTCACTCCAAGAAAGACACTGAGAGGTTGGAATGGGTCCAGGGAAGAAGGGTCTGGAAAGGGCTGGTGAGGGACCTGAGGTTGTTTAGACTGGAGAAAAGGAGGCTGAGGGAAGACCTCATTGCTCTCTACAGCTCCCTAAAAGAAGGTGATGGAGAGGTGTGTGTTGGTCTCTTCTCCCTAACAATAAGTGATAGGATGAGAGGAAATGTCCTCAAATTGGAGCAGATGAGGTTTATGTTGGAGATTCTTTCCAGAGAGGTTGGGGAGACGCTAGAACAGGTTGCCCAGGGAGGTTGTGGATGTCCCCTCCTTGGAGGTGCTCAAGGCCAGGTTGGATGAAGCCTTCAGCAACCTGGGCTGGTGGGAAGTGTCCCTGCCCATGGCAGTGGAGGTGGAACTGGATGATCTCTCAGGTCCCTTCCAACCCGACCCATTCCATGGTTCTATGCTATTAAAAACTCACCAGCTTGGTTGCTCTTCTTTGGACACACTCCAACCTCTCAATCTCCTTCATGGAGCAAGGGGGTCCAAAGCCAGCTCTGAAGATCCATGCCCCACAGCAGCATCCTCCAGATGAACTCCTTCCTCTTTCTGCAGCTTTCAGCCTGACACAGAACCACTTCCTTGCCCTTGGGGAATGTTGGAAAGAAAACAGCGTTGTCAATAACTGTGAATTGCACTAATTGGGATATTTAATACTTGGTTGCAATTGCACTGGTGCTGAAACCATCATGGCCTGGCTATAAAAGACCCTAGTGTCAGAAATACAGTAGAGTTTTTCATGCCAACTGCTGTTCTGGGTTATGGCTCCAGCCTGGCTGCATTGCTCAGGGAAATATGTTATTAGAAAATTAAACCAACAAAGAGGACATTGCAGCAACGTTCAACCCCTGCCCAACCCACAGAGGGCTGGGACATTCAGCACACAGCTGGGAACTGCATCCTAGGTCAGCCTAGATGGGGCATGCTGGGGGCCTGATCCTGCAGTGGGCTGAGCACTCTCCAAGCCTAAAGGCTTCAGTGAAGGTGATGGTGCTCAGGACCTTGCTGTGCTCTCCGCAGGGCTGAGCCCTCCCAGCCCCCACGCCCCCCCACATCACAATGCCAGCCCCAAGAGCAGGGCTCAGCACTTGCTGACCACCACTGGCAAACTGACCCTTGGCTCTGTTTCTTCTCAGGAGACTGAGAAGATTGTGTGCTGCTGGCTCAGGGCACAGGCTAGGCAGGGAAATGCCATTTGCTTCTCTCCTCTGTCCCTTGTCCCAGCAACGTGCTGAGACATGGCACCCTGGACAAAGCTCTTTCTGTGGGCCCTCTTCTTCCAAGGGGCCCCTGGGGAAGACACTGACATAATCCACCTCTTAGAGACCATTCCAAACAGGATTGATTTGCCAAGGCCACCAGCAAGCAAAAAACACTTGATGTTTGCAGGCTGGGCTGAACTCAATCTCTCCTTTCCCAGTGGCTGCCCAGTACTGGCCCAGCATGGCTGTGAACTCACCACTTAGCAGCAGAAAGAGGCTTCATGGTCCTTTAGGTTGTCCTCACACCATGCTCAACTCCACCTAGCAGATGGGGCTTGCTTAGCTGAGCCAAAGCCTGCTGGGGATGCAGGAAACTTCACCCTCAGGAGTAGAAGAAGAGAAATTTGCTCACTCCATGCAATCTGATTTTCTTTGAGGAAAAATAATTGGAGTTTTGGTGCTGAGGGAATAGATCAGCATTTGATCTAAGTGTTTCCCTTGCCAAGAAGCAGGAGTGATTGATCCACTTTGTGCTCTGACCTTTTTTTTTTTTTTTTTTTTTT
>VXBD01008839.1:71456-94015 GCA_013399975.1 Indicator maculatus
CTCTTCTAAATGAAACCAATTGGTTATTTATTTTTTTTTCCCCTTTTCCTCTCCTGTGTACTTCATTGCAAGAGCTGTAAAACAACAGAGAGCACGAATCATCTCCCAGCCCTCAAACCCAGCATTGCTTTCCCTCCCCCTCCTCCCTTCAAGTTCCACACCACCATTCAAGCCAAAACTTCTGTAGAGATGGATTCAGAGGCCAAGCTGGAGAAGCTTCCAAAGTCCTTCCAGTGAGGTTTATGGGTGAGACAATGCCAGGCAATGTCCTCTGTCTGCTGTGGCACTGCTAGCTGGGCGCCGTGCTAATGCTCTGATTTATGCCTTCATTTCCTACTCTCATCTGTGGTTTCCAGTCCCCAGCATGCTCTGAGCAGGGCCCTGGGCTCACAGAGGAAGGATAGAATAACACTGGTGTGTGCAAGCTGTTATTGAAGAGCCCACCAAGAAAAAAAAAACCAAAACACCAAAACACCACCAACCAAAGCCACACCAAAACACACAGCTCCAGGACAAACATTTTCCTGTCGTGGTGCAGAGTTACAGCCAGAGAGGGGACAAGATAAGAGCTGCACAACCATTGCAAAGCAGTGGAAGCCCATGGCTGTTGGGGAAGTGTTTCCCAAGGCCAAACCAGTCTTGTTTACTGTATTATCAGTGACCTGGATGAGGGGATTGAGTGCTTCCTTGCCAGGTTTGTAGATGACACCAAGTTGGGTGAGAGTGTTGATCTGCTTGAAGGTAGGAGGGCTCTGCAGAGGGATCTGGACACAGGCTGAGGTCAGTTCCAGGTACTGCACTTGGGTCACAACACCCCCATGAATGCTCCAGGCTTGGGACAGAGTGGCTGGACACTGCCCAGCAGAGAAAGACCTTCTCTGAAGAAGTTCTTCACCATGAGAGTGGTGAGAGCCTGGAATGGGTTGTCCAGGGAGGTGGTTGGGGCCCCATCCCTGGAGGTGTTTAAGACCAGGCTGGATGAGGCTCTGGCCAGCCTGATGTAGTGTGAGGTGTCCCTGCCCATGGCAGGGGGGTTGGAACTGGCTGATCCTTGTGGTCCCTTCCCACCCTGACTGATTCTAGGATTCTATGATTCTCAGGGTGTTGATTGACAGGCAGCTGAACATGAGCCAGCAGTGCCCAGGTGGCCAAGTCTGGGTTCAGGGATCCTGAAATCCTGCAGTCCTCATCAAGCACAGATCCACTCTGGAGGAGAAGCCCTTGGGGGTGTCAGCTGCTGAAAAACTCCGCCTGAAAAAGAACAAACCCAGGGAGGCTGGGGATGCCCTTTCCCTGCAGCTACAGCTCTCTGTGGATTTGTTGCCCCTTTCCCCTTCTCTTTGCACTATGCCCTCCAACTCTGAGTGCAAAGATGATGCCACAGACGTTACCCTGGCACAGAAGGTTGTGGATGGCTCCCTCCCGGAGCTGCTCAAGACCAGGTTGAGCAACCAAGCCTAGCTGAGAGGTGTCCCTGCCCGTAGCAGGTTGGAGTTGATGATCTCTGAGGCTCCTTCCAACCTAAGCCATTCTCTGATTGCAGAGGGTCCTGGAGTACCCTCTGGATGTGCCTTGTTTCCCCTGGGTTGGTTTCTGTCTCTCACAGAGCAAGTCTCTTCACCTTAGGTGATATTACAGCTGTTTGCAGGACCCTCTAACACATAGTACAGAGCAAGAGACTCCACCATGGTGCTTTAACTACTAGCAGAAGGCATCTCCTGGGTTTTCCTGCCTTTCCTGGACAGTATATTGAGTTGTTTTCTGCCATCTGGAATCCAGAGACTAAAGGCAGATGTTACCACTAATCAGAGTCTCCCAGATGGTCACCAGCCTCAGGATGTTTGTCTTACACAATTCTGTAGCCAAGAACCCTCCTCATAGCCAAAATTCAACAATATCACCAAGGGAAATACCATCTGTGTGCTATCAGAGGGATTGAGTTAGACCTAACTCAGCTGGAAAGAGCACTGCTTGGCATTTGGAAAGCTTCTTATCCTATCAAAGATCTCTGAGTGCTTTGATAACACTCATCAAGCCTCATTAAACCTCACAGGCACATCTGTAAGGCAAGGAAGGCTTTCTTCTGCCTCAGGTACAGCAGAAAAGACTGAAGTAGTGGAAAGCAAAGTGGCTTGCCCTGGGGCAGGGTTGTTGAGCCTGAATGGTGAGATCTATTCTTAATGTGATCTATTATTAATGCCAGATTCCTCTAGGATCTCCAGTTCTTAGTTTTGAAGAGTTATATAGGCCAGGGAACTAAATGAGGAAACCTAGACTTGGATTTGTTTGCTATTATTATTATTTAAAGTGAATTCTTTCTAACCTCATTATAAAGACTCCAAATAAGCATTTCAAGTGGGCAGCAAGTTGCAGTCTCCCCAGCATCCTGCAACCTCCACTGCCTGCTTTTTTTGTGGCTCTAGCCAAGGAATATCTGCTTTCAGTGTGTCCAGGTTTGGGCTCCCCAATTCAAAAGGGTCAGGGGTCTGCTGGAGAGAGGCCAACACAGGCCATGAGGATGATGAAGGGACTTGAACATCTCTCCTATGAAGGAAGACTGAGAGCCCTGTGGCTGTTTAGTGTGGAGAAGAGAAGGCTGAGCAGGGATCTGATCAATGTCTATCAATATTTGAGGGGTGGATGTCAAGGTGAAGGCACCAGGCTCCAATTGGTGGTGCCCAGAGACAGGAGAAGGAACAACTGGGACAAGCTGGAACACAGAAGGTTCCCCCTCAACATGAGGAGAAACTTCTTTATGGTGAGGGTGCTGGAGCCCTGGAGCAGGCTGCCCAGAGGGGTTGTGGAGTGTCCTTCTCTGGAGGCTTTCCAAACTTGCCTGGATGTGTTCCTGTGCAGCCTGCCCGAAGTGCTTTGGCAGGGGGTTGGACTTGATGATCTCTGAAGGTCCCTTCCTACCCCTAATACTCTGTGATTCCAAAGAAAAGTGAAGGTCTGAGCTCATTCCTGTGGGATTGGCCCAAGGCAGTCAGTGGTGCATGCTCTGATCTTGAAGTGATGAAGCTGTAGCTTGGCTAGCAAGTGTGTTCCTGTGAGGAGATGCAGGCACCATGCTCCTGGGAAGTACCTCATTGCCTTTTTTTGTTTGTTTGTTTTTTTCCCTTTCTTCTCCTTAAAGCTTGAATCAACTTTATCCATCTCTGTTATTTTCCTTGCAACTCAGATGAGCTAAAAAAATTGCCTAGGCCCCCAGTGTTTACTTTCAGGACAGTGGAACATGACTGCCTCTCAGTCACGTGCATCCCAAAGCCTCTTTTCTGAAGTGTAATTAAGAGTTCCTTCCATGGCTAATTAAATTCTCCAGTGAATGAAAACAAATTTCCTGGCCTGGATCTCATCTTGATTCACTTTGGGCAAAGCCAGGCTTACATGCTTCTCCCACCCTGTGCTCTGAGGCTGTTGGCTGCCTCTCTGAAATCTTCTTGTCAACACATGACAGGGAGGCAGGGGGAGAGTCTAGGGCTGGGGTCCACATTCTCCCTCCCCACAGATTACAAGAAACTGTCTCCACCTTGTTCCCCTTCTCTGCTGCTTGTGCTTTCAGAGACACTTAGTGGCTCCATCAGTCTTTTTTACTTTTTTTTTTTATTCTCAAGGAGAAAAGTCATAGTCCATGGAAGTTCTCTATATGGTTCTCTACCTCTCACTCTTATCTCTTGGTCCCTCCTCAGAGCTTTTCTAGGCATGCTTCTAGGCATGAGATACTGGATGGCTACCACAGCTCTGTGAGTACACCAGACTACATCTGGTAGAAACAGGACCCCTTTTTGTGATTTGCAGAACTCAGGATGCCAGCTCCCTGCATGGTTTGCCCCTTGGCTCAGACATTTCAGAGATGCATAGAGTCTAGGCTGGAAAGGACCTCGAAGATCATCCACTTCCAAGCCTTCCTGCCACCTCCCACCAGCCCAGCTTGCTCAAGACCTCATCCAACCTGGCTTTGAACGCCTCCAGAGAGAGGGCAGCCACAACCTCCCTGGGCAACCTGTTCCAGTGTCTCACTGTGAAGAATTTCTTTCTACAACACTGTGTCTCCCCAGAAGGAAGAAGTCTGGCAATGAGCACTGAGTGAAATAAGAAGTTGGAGATATTGTTCTGTCTGCACTGAAATCCCAGTACCATGGAATCATAGGATGGTTTAGGTTGGAAGGGGTCTTAAAGATCATCCAGTTCCAACCCCTCTTCCATGGGCAGGGACACCTCCCACCAGCCCAGGTTGCTCAAGACCTCATCCAACCTGGCCTTGAACACCTCCAGGCTACTCTGCCACGTTTCCCTTCCAAGGAATGCATCCAAGTACCTGTCAGAAGTTTTCTCATGGTTTGTGAGTGCAGAGCAGCTGATTTTCCCTGCTGGTTCTGCCATATAGGATGGAAATTGTTTCAGTTGGAAAAGACCTCTAAGATCATCCAGTGCAAGCTAAGACCACCATCAGCCCAAGACCACCATGGCCATTAAAATGGCCAGAAATGCCTAAAACTTAGATATTAATTACAGCAAGTAAGTTAATGAATTGTCTTTAGTGCCTCAATCCCCCTCCAATAACCACCCCTGGAACTGGCCCTGTCCTACCTTTTAATGTGTTTTCATTTCCCCACTGCTGGAGGCATGCAGCCCTTTGCATGACCACACTGCCTTGGTTTGGAGAGCAATTTGCTCCTGCCTTGCTGAAAGCCACCAATTTTACAAGGCCCTTTGGAATGAAGAGGGAGGGATTAGATTCCTCTCAGGGCAGACAAAAGATCCATACCTGGCAAAATCAGCTCCTTTCCTGGGCTTGCTCCCTGGTTGTCATCTCTGCTGCGAGTCTGTGTTTCGTGTTCCCTGGGGCAAGGCAGGCCTGTGCTCTGCATTTGGCAGCCAAGAGAGGTTCAAGTCAGCCCAAAGGAGACAATAAATCATTATCATGGTTAGACTGTGAGCAGATGGCTTTGGAGGCCTTCCATTCTGAAGGCAAATTCCTTCCCTCTCTGACGTTCGCTTTCCTGTTTATCCCTTTCAAAGCCTCCATAAATGGTGCTCAGTTCTCCATCATCTTTTGACACTGAGCTCTGTGTCCAACTGGCCTCCAATCATCTCTTGATGGTAAACACCATCACATTCCCTCATGTGCTGGAAAATGTAATTCTCCAGACAAACTTGCAGTTTGGCATTTTATCACCTGATTTCCATTGTCCATACATTTTATCACCTGATTTCCATTGTCCATACATTTTTTACTCACCTGCTTTCCATTGTCCTGTTGGAAAGGAGCTGTGGACCATGCCCTGAGTGACCAGAGGGAAGCAAGGTGTCCCTTCACAGTGTGAACAGAAGCAAGAGGGTCTAGGATGTGGCCTCTTAGGTCATACTCTGTCTACTTTGAAGGTAAAACTGCAGAACTTTGGAATCACTGAATCCTAGAATGGATCAGGTTGGAAGAGACCTCAGAGATCATCTCCTCCAACCTCCCTGCTATGGGCAGGACACCTCTCAACTAGTCTCAGCTGCTCAAGTTCTCATCCAACCTGGCCTTGAATACCTCCACAGGCACCCACAGCTTCCCTGGACAACCCATTCCAGAGTCTCACCACCCTGCTACTGAAGAACTTCTTTCTCAGCTCCAGTCTAACCCTGCTCTGCCTCAGCTTCAAACCATTCCCCCTTGGCCTGTCCTCATCAGAAGTCCCTCTGCAGCCCTCCTGTAGGATCCCTTCAGCTACTGAAAGGTTTAGACCTCTGGAGTGTAGGTCCCTCTGGAGCCTTCTCTTCTCCAGGCTGCACACCCCCAGCTCCCTCATTCTGTCCTCACAGCAGAGCTGCTCCATCCCTTGGATCACCTTTTTGTTTATTGTGGCCAGCCCTAAGGGTGCTGCACAGGTTTTTTTGCTTTAAATTTGAGGATTGAACCTCCTTGTCTTTGCTCCTGGCAACACTGAACTTCCAAAGTGAGCACTGGTTAGGGCCAGCTCTTTGCTAAAACAGCATGGAACAAGTCAGCTGCTCCCATCTCTGTGTCAGGCCAGTGCAGAACAAACTCTTTGTTAGAAGTGGAAGGGACATGAGCTCATTTTGTAAGAGCTGCACTTCTCAAGTTACTGCTGCTGTTTGCTTAGCAACCTGTGAGCTGTTATGTGTGAAACTGGGAGCCCAGTGTGGTGCCAGTTAACTGCACTGTGCCATGAAATACTGGTGGCTCTGACAGGCAGAGGTTGATCTCATACATTGCTTTAGGCTGCCAAGAAGGTAGTTTGGGCTTCTGCTGGAGAAGAGGAGACTGAGAGGAAACCTAGGGAAAGCTTCTCACTCTCTACAACTCCCTGCAAGGAGGTTGGGGTGAGGTGAGGATTGGTCTCTTCTTATTAAGTTGTGACAGAACAAGAGGAAAGGACCTCAGGCTGCACCAGGGGAGGGTTAGGTTGGGTATTAGGAACAATTTCTATGCTGCAAGAGTGGTCATGGATTGGAACAGGCTGCCCAGGGAGGTGGTGGAGTCACCATGCCAAGAAACCTGTGGCCATGGCACTTGGGTTTAGTGGGCAAAGTGGTGTTGGGTTGGTGCTTGGACTGGATGATCTCAGAGAGCTTTTCCAACCTTAATGATCCTATGAAAGGCAGGATGCAGAAAGGCTGAGGGTGAGAAGACTACTGGCAGCCAGCATTTGACCCACTCAAAAGCTTAGCTTCCATGTCAAGAGCACTCTGCTAGGTGAGGTAGGGGTGAGGTATCCACAACACCAGAGATCTGCTGCCTGCCTTCCCTTTCACCAGCTTGGGCAGACTCCACACTGTCATCTCTGACTGAGGTCAGAGACAACAAAAAAAAGACAACTGGAGGAATTTTCCAAGCTGCAACACACAAATAAACACATTTGCCATCTTCTGCTCAGCAACCACAGAGCATCCTCCCAAAAGCAACACAGCAAGTCACTCATTAGAGGCTTAATGAGCTGTGGAAAAGGAATACTATTCATTCTCAGCTACTCATTCTCTGCCCTCTCTGAAGTCATAGCTCAGGCCACCACAGAACCACACAGGCAGCCTGCAAACTCCTGGGCAAGGAACACAAGCTCCCTCCAGCACACAAACTCCCAAACAGGATTTGTTGGCTTGGAGCTTTGGCTCTGACCTGGTTTGACTCCAGCCTCAGCTGTGTTTGCCCTAAAGCCAGGTTGGATTGGATCCATAAAGCTGGGAATCACTACCAGGGGGAATGGGAGGAAGAGTGATTCCTCCTAGCAGCTGATCAGCTCTGCACTTCATCTGCAGGTACTTCACTTGCCCCAGGATCTCAGAGCACATCCTGAAGCGAGGGCTGTTCATAGCTCACAGTTGAGCAAACCAGCTACAAGGAAATTCTGGGGCTTGGCCACTTAGAGAGTGAAGCACAGAAGTTGAGAGAGGTGATTCTGCCACCCTGCTCTGCTCTGACCTCACCTGCAGTGCTGTATCCAGCTCTGGGACCCCCAACACAAGGGAGACATGTACCTGCTGGAGTGGGTCCAAAGGAGGTCACAAAGATGATCAGAGGGCTGGAGAACCTCTGCTGTGAAGATAGGCTGAAAGAATTGGGGCCTGGAGAAGAGAAGGCTTCAGGGAGACCCTAGAGCTACGTTTCAATATCTGAAGGGGACCTGCAGGAAGGCTGGGGAGGGACTGCTTGGAAGGGCCTGTGGGGATAGGACAAGGGGCAGTGGTTTGGAACCAAGTTGAGCATCAGGAGGAAGTTCTGCACAATGAGGATGGAGAAATGCTGGAACAGGTTGCCCAGGGATGTGGTTAAGGACCCATCCCTGGCAACATTCAAGATCAGACTTGATGTGGCCCTGGGCAGCCTGATCTAGCTGGAGGTGACCCTGCTGACTGCAGGAGGGGTTGGACAAGATGCCCTTGGAGGGTCCCTTCCAACCTGATGCCATCTGTGAAGGCCAGGTCTGATATGCTCCCAGCCCACAATGCTGAGCCCTGAAGCACAGTGCCTCCTCCAGCAACCTTCTACCAAGCTGGAAAGATGATTTAATTTCATCTGTTCATCATTTTCCATTTAACCTGGAACTGTCTCATGAGCTTCAGAAAGATGTCCAAGATTTCCTGCCTCTTGTGCAAGCCACATCATGAACCAAGGGGATGAGTTATCAGCTGGTCCCTTGAGGATTCACATACCTCCCCCAGCTGGGATCCTGCACTGACTGATTTGGTTGCATTCACATCTCAAAGCCTCACAGGAATTGTTTCCTCACCTGCTTCTTTCAAAGGGCAGGAACAATCCAAGATGAATATCAACTGCTGACTTTCTGCAAAAGGTCTGCCAAAGAAAACTTGTCTAAAAACCACAAGTTTATTCAAAATTTGGGCATATTCCATCTGCTCTTCTTGCAAAGCTGAGAGCACCTGCAGGCTGGCACTGATTTTTAAAGGGCTGTGTGACCAGCAAGGCAAAGGAAGTGGTTCTGCCCCCTCTGCTCTGCTCTGGTGAGACCCCACCTGGAGCACTGCATTCATTCCCAGTGCCCCAAATACAAGAAGGGCATCAAACTGCTGGAGTGGGTCCAGAGGAGGCCATAAAAATGATCAGAGGGCTGGAGAACCTCTACTATGGGGACAGGCTGGGAGAACTGGGGCTGTTCAGCCTAGAGAAGAAAAGAGAAGGCTGAAGGGAGAACTTGTGACCATGGCCCAGGACATCAAGGGTGGGTACCAGGAGGCTGGAGACTCCCTTTTTACAAGGAGTCCCATGGAAAAGGCAAGGAGTGATGGGCACAAGTTCCTGCTGGGGAGATTCCAATTGGACTCCAGAAGAGAATGTTTCCCCATGAGAACAGTCAGAGATTGGAATCATCTCCCAAGGGAAGCAGTGGATTCCCCTCCACTGGGCAGCTTTAAGCCTCATCTTGCCAGGGGGCTGGAGCAGCTTACTGCAACTCACCTGGAAAGCTTGGAGCAGCTGATCCTTGGGGTCCCTTCCAACCTGGCATTCTGTGATTCTCTGATAGGGCTGTGGTGGTGAACTCCCTGTTTAGAACACACCCTGTAGCAGGAATGCTCTGTTCTGCCTGGATGGGAAAAAAAGAGAGAGAGACTCTGCTTTCAAAAAAAAAAAAAAAAAAAAACCACAAAAAAAACCAAACCACCCAAACAAAACAAAACCAAAACCCAAACATTTTGGTTTGGATTGTTTGTTTTTAATTTTGGAAGTGTTCTACTTTGTGGCACTTCACAACTCCAGCCACTCTGTTTTTATAAACCAGCTTACCTCTGGAATTTGTGTTCTTCAGCACTTGCTGGGATTCAGGAACAGCAGGGAGTTCAGAACATGGATTGCAAGGAGTTCAGAACATGGACTGCAAGGAGGAGTTCAGAACCTTGACTTAAAGGAGTTCAGTCATTGACTGCAAGGAGGAGTTCAGAACATGGACATGGAGGGTGTCTAGAGACAGGACAAGGGGGATGGTTTGAAGCTGAGGGAGAGCAGGGTTAGACTGGAGCTGAGGAAGGAGTTCTTCAATAGGAGGGTGGTGAGACTCTGGAACAGACTGCCCAGGGAGGTTGTGGATGCCTCCTTCCTGGGGGTGTCCAAGGCCAGGTTGGATGAGAACTTGAGCAGCTGAGTCTAGTTGAGAGGTGTCCCTGCCCATGGAGTAGATGATGTCTGAGGTCCCTTCCAACCTGAGCCATTTTGTGATCCTATGATGTAGGAGGCCACAGATTAAACACACAGCACAGTTCCTACAGTTCCACTTCTGCACTTCCCATTTCCCCCTTTCCATTGCTTTCCAGTCCTTCTCTTCCTCCTCCCAGACCAATTTTTCTCAGTGCAACTCTTGGGTCAGGGCATGGCAGTGCAGACAGCTCCCTCTTCATTGCCCAAGCTTGCAAAATGTGTGTGGATTTCATAAGAGATTTGTTTAGCAAGGATCTGCTGACCAGACCCTTTGCCAGCCATAAAGTAGTTCTGCAAAATGAAAGCTGTGACACACTCATTCCACAACTGGGAGGAGAAGGCCAAGTGGATCCTCTCCAAAAACACTGCAGGGCTGGTGACTGGCTCTCTTCTCACAGATCTAAAAACCTCCTATTCCAACACCTCATCTCCCTTGAAGAAACCCCAACCAAGGCTATTCACAGCCAAATAAGCATTTAATTTAGTGGTGGAAGAGTCAAGAGAGGAACTCAGACTGAACACTGGTACCTGGGCAAATGTCACTGCATGGGCTGGAGAGCAGCACCACTGCCCATCAGGATCCATGAGCTCTAAAATCCAGCTGCTAGCTAAATTTCTCACTGCACAAGGAAGGAGAGAGCAAAACTCCAGCAGATTAGCCGCAAAATGCGTTGCAGAGGACTGGCAAGGTCATCCTGGATGGAATCAGAGGATGGGTCTGGGTTGGAAGGGACCTCCAAAGGTCATCCAATCCAACCCCTTCTGCAGTCAGCAGGGGAGCCCTCAACTAGATCAGGTTGCCCAGAGCCCTGTTGAGCCTCACCTTGAATATCTCCAGGGCTGAAGCCTCAAACACCTCCCTGGGCACTCTGTTGCAGAGTTCCAGCAGCCTCCTGGTGCAGAGCTGACAGAAAGCTGAAGCAGGGTGCTGGGCTGTAGCTCTGCCAACCTGCCTAGGAACCCTCAGACAAAAGAAATTCCTTGGAGGAAATATTTATTTTAGTGCACGTTCCAGACTCTCCCATTTCTGGCAGTTTGGCTTCAGCACTCTTGGAATCAGGAGCCATGTGCCAAACATTGCCAGATCTCTGGGCACTTTTAAGCTTATTTCACTGGGAATTGCAGCTGGCCCCAGGCAGTCCCCAAGGAATCAACCCTCTTTGTGTCCTCTTCTCCTCTCACCCCAATGTTATGTGACAGCCCAGGCAAACTTTCCAGCACAGAGATGCCACTGGCCTGAATTTGCAACACGGTTTTTTTGGGTGGATTCACTCTAACCTGCACATGCCTGCATGACAGAGAACCTTTTAGAGTCTATCTCAGCTTTCCACCAGACTGGGATTTGCTCCTGCTAGATTTAATTTCACTTCTGTTTATCCTGACTTCAGCTTGATGGATTCAGAAGAGTTGTTCTCAGCATTAACTGAGTGTCAGAAGCCAAGCAGACAGGAAAGGTCTTTAAACAGAGCAAGAAGGAATAAGAAGGAGCTTCATCAGGACACTTTCAGGGAGGCAGAATGAATTTCAGAGATCTTTCCCCCCCACACACTACTAATCCTTTACCTGTGGGTATTTTACAACCTCTCTGAGGTGAGGTTCTTGCAGCCAGGGTGGGGTTTGTGTTCTAATTTTCCTGAAGACCTTCACACTGGAGGCCTGAGCTCTGGAAATGTTCTTCCTAAAGTATTTTACAGAGGAAAAGTGAAATGCTGGGCATGTGGCAAGCAGCCTTGCAGCTTTCACAAGCTTTCTGGTTTGTTTTTGCAGACATATACAGCTCAGGTCAAAGAAAAAAAAAAAAAAAACAACAACCCAGAAAAACTCTTCAGATTTTGGGGAGCTTCTCCAAACCCCAAGCTCTAACCAGATTGGAATCTTCTCCTGTAGCTGCAAATGGTCTGAGAAAAGAACTGCCCTGCTCTTGCAGCTCCATTGATTTGTTTGGGGCAGCATCAAACAGCTGTGAAGCAAATACCAGGGAGTCAAGACCCAAGAGACTGCAGAGTGATAAAAGCAGATAGACCTGGACCTCAAAGGGAGCAGCTTTTCCTTTATAGATGTGCCAGTGCTGGCCCAAAGAGCTCATTTCATGAGCAATGAGTTGGCTGGCACTGCCCAGACCTTCCCAAAGCCCTGAACTTGCTTTTCCACAGCCAGAGAGGCCCTGGGCAGGTGCTTAAGAACTGAGCAAAGCTAATTAAAACCACTCCTGTCAAATCTGAGCAGGGCTGATTCAAAACAAAAGATGCAAATGGTTGTGTGTCCCCCAGGAGCTCTGACAATAACAGAGGATCACACAATCCCAGCAGGCTGGGGTTGGAAGGGACTTCTGGGGATCCTCTAGTCCAAGCCCAGGGTAACAATGCCCAGGTGGGTTTGGAATCTCTCCAGGAAAGGAGACTCCACAACCTCTCTGGGCAGCCTGCTCCAGGGCTCTGCACCCTCACAGCAAAGAATTTTTTCCTTAAGTTCAAGTGAAACCTCCTGGATGTTAGGAAAAGTTTTTTTTTTTCCTGACAGAGTGGTCAGGCACTGGAACAGGGAGGTGGTGGAGTCACCATCCCTGGAGGTGTTCAAAAAGGACACAGAAATGGCACTCTGGGACACGGTCATTGGCGACCGCAGTGGTGTTGGGTTGAGAGTTGGACCTGCTGATCTTAGAGCTCTTTTCCAAGCTTAACGATTCTGTGACTTGCACCACAACCTCTGAGACAGGCTGGTGACTGCCCTACCCCACTGCCTCCTGACCTTTCAGCACCACAGGATAATTTCCTGTGGAAGGTTGCCAGAAGGCAGTTAGTGAACCACAACCATCAAGCACCCATAATCAACACTGCAAGTTAATGCCCTAGGGAGGTGACAGACAACTTGGAGGAATTCAAATCACTCTCAGAAGATTTTTTTTTTTTTTCAGGCTGCCTGGCCTGTACAAACACACAAATTGTATTCCAAAGGGTCTCTGAGGCTCAGAGCAAGTTAGGAAGGAAGTGAGAGCAAGAGGTCATCTGTTTGAACACACTGCCAGGGGAAGATCATAGAATCAGAGAATTGTTAGGCTTGGAAGGGACCTCAAGGATCAGCCAGTTCCAACTCCCCTGCCATAGGCAGGGACACCTCACACTACAGCAGGTTGCTCACAGCCACATCCAGCCTGGCTGCAAAAACCTCCAGGGATGAGGCTTCCACCACCTCCCTGGGCAACCTGTGCCAGTCTCTCACCACCCTCATGGGGAAGAATTTCTTCCTTGCATCCAATCTGCATCCACCCATTTCTAGTTTTGTTCCATTCCCCCCAGTCCTATCCCTCCCTGACACCCTCAAATGTCCCTCCCCAGCTTTCTTGTAGCTCCCTTCAGATCCTGGAAGGCCACAAGAAGGTCTCCTGGGAGCCTTCTCCTCTCCAGACTGCACAACCCCAACTCTCTCAATGTCTTCATAGGAGAGCTAAATCCTGTAGAGCTAACCTGACTTCTTCAGAAACCAGGGGCCACCTGTAAAGTGTTGAAACCCTGTGCTGCCTCTAGCAGCCCTCCTTGAACCTGGGCCTGTTGTGTTGGGGTTTTTCCTTCCCCAGTCACTAGCCACAAGGGCAGTGCTGCTTTTGAAGGCTTCCTCCAAGGATTTCTCTCTTAAACAGGAGAAAAACCTTGAGCAAAGTGATAAAAAACTCCCAAAGGTTGTGTTTGCTTCTCCAGTAAGTTAAGCAGAGGACTGGGGGGCACTGCCAGACCACACAGCTCTGTTATTCAGGTATTTTATATTATATATATATATATATATATATAAAGGGAGACAATTTAGGGTTTGTTTCTTTGGTCCATAAATACAGCACATGTGTGGTCTCTGAAGCACCACACCAGGCCTGGCCTCTCCTAGCCCTAAGCTCTCCCCAAGCATTTTAAGGCACTGCTAAGACCTGGTGGAAATGTCATCAGTGTGTGTTTGTGTGGGCAAGGAGAACACCTCACATGGGGTGACACCAGAGCCTCTCTGCTGAAGGGACAGCTGCCCAGCCTCTCTCTTCTCCTCTTGCCAGCCTCTTTCTTCCTGCCAGTGCTTTGGTGCCTGCACTTAACTTTGCAGATGGCAACAGTGCTCTGGAAGGTCCAGCTCCCTGGCTGGTGTTGGCTGTGGGAACACCAGCACTTCCCCTAGCAACTGATCCTGCCTGCTGGATGGTGGGAACAGCACAAAGAGAAGCTTTACTTCATTACAGGCCTGGAGGAAGGGCATTGCTTAGGTTGCCTTTGCACAACAGCCCTTTTGCAGCAGCCAGCAGCCAGCCTGAGCTGCAGAACCAAGACCTAGATGCTAAAAAAGCTGTGGAGCACTGAACACCAGTCCACTCCAGAGATTCACAGAAGGGTTTGGGGTTGGAAGGGACTTCAAAGACCACTTCCAATCTCCCTGGCATTGACAGGGATGTTTTCCACTAGCCCAGCTTGCTCAAAGCCTCATCCAACCTGACCCTGCACACCTCCAAGCAGGAGACATCCACATCCTGCTCCGGTGTCTCACTGCAGTTTCCCACACATCCCAGTCTTGAAAGAGACTCAGAACCCCTGCAGATGAGGCACAAATCACACAGACCTTTGTGTCTTGTACAATAGGAGTTACAGCTGAGGCACAGCAGAATTGTCCAAGTGTAGAATTTCAGGCTCACCATTGGATTTCCTGCTTTTGCCTGGAAGAAAATTGCATCTGCGTCATCCAGCATCTGGGAATTTCCTCTCTTGGATTAGAGAAATGTTAGCTAAAGAGGTACTGAGTAGATTTCCAACCAGATTTTTGGCTCTGGGAAGGAACCTTTGCCATCAGTTTATGCACAAGGTTTGCCTTTATTGGCAATGTTTGGGTTAAAGAGGTTTGAGTTGCAGGTCCTCAGTGTTTTAATATCCCCCACAGCCTCTTTCTGTGCTGTGTTAAAAATCAATAGAGAGGAGGTGGTGTGTAATTATTGAATATAAATGCACAGATACTGGCAGAAGAGAGAGACTAAAGCCACCAGTTCTATTCCTCAGGATGGAATCAAGCTCCTTTTGACATCAAGAAGCCACCATGCAAGTGACAGAGATTTGGTCAAGCACTGGAAGAGGCTGCCCTGGGATGTGGTGGAGTCACCATCACTGGAGGTGTTCAAAAACTGTGTAGCCATGGCACTCTGGGACATGGTTTAGTGGGCATGGTGGTGTGGATGGTTGGACTTGATGACCTCAGAGGTCTTTTCCAACCTAAATGATTCTATGAGTGACCAAGCAGTGCTGTCTACAATGGAGGTGAAAAATGAAAGTGAGCAGAAAGCAACTGGCTCCCCCTTCCCACCCAGGTTTGTGCCTCCAGCACTGTGATGAAACTGCCACTCCAGCCACCTGGGGACCTTCCCAAGTCCCCTTTTCTGAAGCTGCTGAAATGAGAGTTGGATGCAAGACTCCTCCTGACACCAGTGGGGTACAGCTCAGACTCTCTTCCTCCACGAGGAAAGGACTCATCTACGACAGCTGAGGAGGAACAAGCATGGCCAGATGGCAGCTCAATGCCCTGGCTCAGTCCACACCCAGCTAGAAAGCAGAATCAGACCTGATCTAATGGAGGATTATCCCTGCCCACTGCAGGGGGATTGGGCTAGATGAGCTTTGGAGGCCCCTTCCAACCCAACCCATTCTATAAAGTCCAGGTTAAGCAGAGAGTTTCCCTTCTTCCCCCATCCATATTCCTCTTGCTGAACTGTTTCAGGTGGAAAAGACCTCCAGGGTCTTTCATCAAGTCTAACCTTCAACCACCAAGGCCATTTAAACCATGTCCCCAAGAGCCACAGTCACACATTTCTAGAACTCCTCCAAGGATGATGACTCCATCACCTCCTTGGGCACCCATGGCAGGGGGTTTGGAGCTGGGTGACCTTTAAGGTCCCTTCCATCCTGTTCTATAGAGTCCAGGTTAAGCAGAGAGTTTCCCTTCTTCCCCCATCCATGCTCCTTTTGCTGAGCAATCATCTCAGCACTCATTCCCACTGCTTTTTGGACACCCTCCTGCTCTGATTTTCTGTATTTAATGCAAAGCAGAGCAGCCTCTGCTTCCCCTCAGCAAGCCATGGGCCCATTCCCTCTTCCCCACCTCTGAAATACAAAAAGCATGCAGCAGACTCCTGCCTTCAGTCCTGAAATAATACAGAATAATCTTAAGTAAATATTAGTGTTCCACTTATGTAAATACAAACTGCCACTGAGGGCTGAAGCACTGAGCCTGGCAAAGCCCCAGATTCTGAGCAGATTTCTTTGGAAAGGACAGGAAGGGTCAGGAGTGGAAGAGATTTTGGTGGTCCCTGGGAGTTAGGAGAAAGAGTTCTGCTGGAAAAGGGAAGGGAGCGAATCTCAACGAGCCCCTGGAGCTCTTGGGCAAGAGGGAGAGGAGGCTCTGTTTGGAACCAGAGGGGGTTTAGATCAGCACTGACTGGAAGAGCAATTTCCCTGGGATGAGCACCTGTCAGTGTGAAGGATGGGTCTCATTTTGTGGAGGATTACTGCACCTCTTCAGACAGCTTGATGCTTACACCATCTCCTGGTGCTGATGGAAAAAAACAAACCCTCCAGGCCCCAGGCTCTCTGCCTTCATCAAGTGCTGCCTGATCCTCATGGTTTGTATTCAAGAGGTGGGAGGTGAAAAGGGGCAAAAGCCACTCAGGGGTCTGTCAGCTTCTCCACTGCTGTTGAAGCAGAACCTCTGAAGCGCCAACAGCCAAGTGCCAGGAAAGAGAAAGGATTCCCACAGCCAGCTTGAGCACACATCCATCCCCAGCTCAAGTCCTGAACCACTCATTTCCCCATGATTCCCTACAGCCCCTTGGATCCATCCCATCCATCCACTTTGTCATGATATTTATCTAACACAGCCTGGCCTTTTTATTCCCACACCTGCACTTTATCAGCTGCATATGGAGAGTCCTGGTAAGTTTAGCCAGCCCAGAGCTGGTTTTCCCTTTATCTAGACCTGGAGTGATAATTTCTATCTCCCCTTGCACATCACAGGGTGGACAATCACACACAAAAAAGATCTCAGGGCTGCAAAACACTGCTGATGACGTCAATCTGGAATCATGGGGACAACACAGGTCCTGTTTCCCACTGAGCTAAGAGCTGTTTCTAGCTCCAGGGACAGCTTTGCCAGAAAGGGATAACACAGAACCTCTGCTGACCAAAGCCAAACATCCCTTGGCCCATTGGATTCCCATCACCTGCCATGAATGGAGATCAAAGCCTCTCATGTGCAGTGCTGGCTGAGTCATTGCCTGAAGAAGGCACAAATACCTTTCCCATTGTATTCAAAAGACCTTAAACTTGGGGGGAAATAAAATGCCTGAAGTCAGCCAAGGACTCAGAGCTACAGACAGAACCTGCACCTCTCACTCCCTGCTCACAGACACAACCTGCACCTCTCACTCCCTGCTCACAGACACAACCTGCACCTCTCACTCCCTGCTCACAGACAGAACCTGCACCTCTCACTCCCTGCTCACAGACACAACCTGCACCTCTCACTCCCTGCTCACAGACACAACCTGCACCTCTCACTCCCTGCTCACAGACACAACCTGCACCTCTCACTCCCTGCTCACAGACACAACCTGCACCTCTCACTCCCTGCTCACAGACACAACCTGCACCTCTCACTCCCTGCTCACAGACACAACCTGCACCTCTCACTCCCTGCTTACAGGCAGAACCTGGAACCAGGGTGCATTTGCCCCCTCCTTATTTGTTCTAAGCCTTCATTTCAGGCCTTTGGATTTGTGTTTTGTGCCTTTTGTATAACTCCCCTGCTCTGAGCCAAACCCCTGCTTGATTCATAACTCCAAAACTTTGATCCCAACATTAGATTGCAGAACACAGCTTTGTCAAAAGAAAGTTTCAAAATACTCCTGAGAAGAGAAGAACCAAAGCATGCTGTGCATCAAGTTGCCCCAGGGCAGGTTTAGGTTGGACATGAAGAACAATTTCTTCCCCAAAAGGGTGGTCAAGCCTTGGCCCAGGCTGCCCAGGGCAGCAGTGGAGTCCCCATCCCTGGAGGGAGATTTGGCGCTGAGGGCCATGGTTTAATGGTGCCCTGCAGAGCTTCCTTCCAAGCCTCACCACTCTGTGATTCTGTGCTAATGTGGTGCAGCAGCTGCTCAGCTTGCCTGGACCCATGCAGAGCTTGCCTGGACCCATGCAGAGCTTGCCTGGGTCCCTGCAAAGCTTGCCTGGGTCCCTGCAGAGCTTGCCTGGACCCATGCAGAGCTTGCCTGGGTCCCTGCAGAGCTTGCCTGGGTCCCTGCAGAGCTTGCCTGGGTCCCTGCAGAGCTTGCCTGGGTCCCTGCAGAGCTTGCCTGGGCCCCTGCAGAGCTTGCCTGGGCCCCTGCAGAGCTTGCCTGGGTCCCTGCAGAGCTTGCCTGGGTCCATGCAGGAGTCCTGCTCACCTCCATGACAACCCACTGCTTGTGCTGCTGCTGTTTCTCCTTTGCCTACTCCCCAGCACAAAGGCTTTCTGCACTTGGAAGGAGAACCTGAAACCATCAATTTGGCACTGAAATGCCAAATCCCCACTGGCCTCAGTGGGAGTCAGAGCCCCAAATACCTTTGGGAATCTACAAGAGGACAAAATGCCAGGAACCAGTGATAGCTACAAGACAGAGAGGGGAGGGGAGGTGGGGGGTGGAAATAGATGATCCCAAACCCTTGTAGTCAGACTAAACCAACCCAGCTCCTTCCCCCACCCCCCCTGGCTTTCCACCCCTTAGTCCATACAACTGTGAGCATTGGAGAATAATCACCTAGGTCCAGGTCCTCCTCCCAAGCCCTCCTCTCCCCCACAACCATCTCTGCCTCATGCCACTGGAAGCACTCACAGCCCAGTTTAACATTTTCCAGCCCAAGAGCTGTAGTCCAACCAGGGTGGGCAAACAAACAGCTCAGCACCGCCAAGTATGGCCCAACGCTGGCTCCAGCAAGAAATTTCCAGCCACTATGGAGCCAGACACATTTACATTCCTCTATTTGAAGTAAAACCCTAATCCTTTGGAAGATTTGCAGTCTGAGCAAGAGCTGTGCTCTCAGCCCAGGCCTTTAAGGTTTTCTTTCTCTCTTGCAGCAAGGGGCAGCAGCAGACTTCCAAAGAAAAAGGAAGAAAATGGACTGGAGGTTGATGGAGGGGGTGGGGGGAACAGACATTTTTTTTCTTTCAGGTCTTGGAGGGTGTTTTAAGATTTTCATCAGTTTATCTTCAGGATCTTACTTCTAGGAAATGAATGGAGCCTTTTGGGGTTTTTTTTTGTATTCTCCTTATTTTACCAGCAGGCAAACAAAAGCGTGCAGAAGGGAAAATTGTCTCCTGTGATGCCCTCCAGAGAAGGGAAAAGCTCACAGCAGAAGCAGGCTGGGGACTCAAGAAAGGTTTGCCTCCAGGAAGCCCATTAATAAAAACTGGCTTAAGAGTCAGGTTTATCACAATTCTGATCACTTGAGGGGATCATTTGCAGCTTTGCCTTTCCCTGCTGGTTGCTTGCTGCCCAGAATTGCCACTCTGCTTCCCATCAGAGGCCTCTCTTGTGTTTTGCTCCTCACCCTCCTTCTACTGGCAAAAATTCTTCTGAAGGCTGGAACACACTTGGGAAGATCATTCCAGCCTAGTAAATGCCTCAATGCCCTAACTCTTGCAACCCTTAGAAGTGCTACAGCTCATGGACATGCACTTCACTAGCAGATCAGTGCAACAGGTGACCTCCTACCTCCAGTTTTATGTCTGTCTTGCTTCCACCAGCCCCAAATTTGATGCAGTTTGCCTTCCCTGCTAAGGAAAACTCAATGAGGGGATAATAAAGCAGAAAGCCTTTTTGTACCCTGCAATGCACCAGTTCATGACCTTCCTGTAAGATGCAGAATCACCTAGTGGTTACCTTTTGCAGGGAAGGAGGATGAGCTTGGAGGGAATTCTTTCTGGGACTGCTGAAAAGACTCAGGACTCTGCCCTCCTCTCAGTTCTGAGCTCACAGACTGACAATCCACATCCCAGCATTTCTCAGCCCTTCATGGGAGCCCAAGCATCCAAATGGACAGAACTCCATGCTTCCCAATGTCCTGTCCTCTCAGACAGCAAGCCAGAAAACACAGCCCAGGCTAAAACATAGCTGAGGTGTCTGAACTCAGCAGTAGGAGCAGCAGAACCCACCAGGACCTGGACTTGCCACAAATCCTAAGTGCCAAGCTGACATCTAAAGCACAGAACCTCAGCTCTGGGTTAGAGAGGAAATTTCCAAGTTCTTATGCATGCAAAAATGTAGAGCAGGCAATCTGGGGGGGAGCTACAGCACTGGATCTGGCCAAGCATCCTGCTGGCAAGGCTTTGGCAAGCTTCTTGTGAGCACCACTGCCAGGACACCAGCAACAGCAGCACAGCCAAAACTTCACCTGCCCTCTGACACCACCAGTACACAGCCAAACCTTCACCTTCCCTCTGACACCAGCACACAGCCAAACCTTCACCTTCCCTCTGACACCACCAGCACACAGCCAAACCTTCACCTTCCCTCTGACACCAGCACACAGCCAAACCTTCACCTTCCCTCTGACACCACCAGCACACAGCCAAACCTTCACCTTCCCTCTGACACCAGCACACAGCCAAACCTTCACCTTCCCTCTGACACCACCAGCACACAGCCAAACCTTCACCTTCCCTCTGACACCAGCACACAGCCAAACCTTCACCTTCCCTCTGACACCACCAGCACACAGCCAAACCTTCACCTTCCCTCTGACACCAGCACACAGCCAAACCTTCACCTTCCCTCTGACACCACCAGCACACAGCCAAACCTTCACCTTCCCTCTGACACCAGCACACAGCCAAACCTTCACCTTCCCTCTGACACCACCAGCACACAGCCAAACCTTCACCTTCCCTCTGACACCAGCACACAGCCAAACCTTCACCTTCCCTCTGACACCACCAGCACACAGCCAAACCTTCACCTTCCCTCTGACACCAGCACACAGCCAAACCTTCACCTTCCCTCTGACACCACCAGCACACAGCCAAACCTTCACCTTCCCTCTGACACCAGCACACAGCCAAACCNCCCTCTGACACCAGCACACCACCGAACATTCATCTTCCCTCTGACACCACCAGCACACAGCCAAACCTTCACCTGCCCTCTGACACCACCAGCACACAGCCAAACCTTCACCTGCCCTCTGACACCACCAGCACACAGCCAAACCTTCACCTGCCCTCTGACACCAGCACACAGCCAAACCTTCACCTGCCCTCTGACACCAGCACACAGCCAAACCTTCACCTTCTCTCTGACACCAACAGCAGCACAGCCAAACCTTCACCTTCCCTCTTGACACTCAGCACCCTCTCCTGTCCCACTGCTGAGGTGAGGCTGCAGCAGTGCCAGGAGAGCTTTGTGGGCAGCACCTGATGCTTCTTGCCCAAGCTGGGACTCCAGGATGTGGCTGTGGTCTGGATGCCAGCCTTGGCCCCCAGGCAAGATCCCTCTAAGCATGAGGGCTCTCACTTTCTGATGGAGCCCAAGGACTAGAAGCAGACTCAGAATGGGTCAGTGAATGCCTTTTCACTCCTGGAATTCCATGCAGATTACCTAGCAAGCCATAAATTCTGGGTTTCCAGTCAAGGGCTTGGACTTGCTGACCTGCTCTCCTGTTTCTTTCAGCACATTGTGAAACTCTGACTTTCCTGTTTTCTCTCTCTCTCTCTGCTCAGAAATGAAAATAGATCATAAAAGAACCTTTGCCTGGCCAGCCTTCCCCAGCAGCTTTCCAGACAACATGACCACAATGGTTTCTCCTTTCAAATGTCAGACCCAACCACTCCTGCTTGTTCTGTGTCAGCAGATCATTCATCTCCTCTCTTCAAGAGGATGAGGGAGTGCTTGATGGAGGGAGCAAGGGTTGAAAGTGGAGGGAACCACATTCATTCCACACTAAGGCATCACCCTGCCCACCTTTGACTGGGATCACCCCACCACTGCCCAGGTAGCTGGGAAAATGGAGTAAATAAACCTGCTGCAAAGCTCACATGTGCAGGATTCTGCTTGCTCCAGCTTTGGCCAGCTACAGGAGCATGCTCTGGCCAGGGGGAGGTTGGACTGGATGATCTCTTGAGGGCCCTCCCAGCCCCTAGCATTCCATGATTCCATGCCAAGGCTGTCTCCCCAGCAGCCATGCAGACCTTCCCTAGCTGCACTCTCCAGCTCCTTTTGATCACTTGCTCTGTCCTCCTACAGCTGGGCAGTAAGTGACTTGCTGGAGTAAGTCTGTGGCAGAGCCAAGACCTCTCCTTGCTCCATCCTCCACTGCTTCCAGCTCTGTTTAGAGCATTGCTCCTTACAGCAGTGCCCAGTTGCTAACACAAAATAAACACCAGGTCCCTTCTGCTGGCAGGGACAAAAAGAAGTCCCTATCTCTCCACACAGAGGGAGCTTCGAGCTGTGGAATACAGACAGGAGTAGCTCCACAGAGGAGCTTCTACCTCTGGAATACAGACAGGAGTAGCTCCACAGAGGGAGCTTTGAGCTGTGGAATACAACCAAGAATCTATCCACACAGAGGGAGCTTCTAGCTATGAAATACAACCAGGAGTGGCTCCACAGAGGAGCTTCTACCTGTGGAATACAACCAAGATTCTACCCACACAGAGGGAGCTTCTACCTGTGGAATACAACCAAGAATTATTCTATGACCCTCTGAGTATCTCCATGCTTTCCCCACAGCAGTTTTTCTGGCTGGGGTAACTCTGGACAGGGAAGCACTCAGCTCTTCTTGAGCCCTTTTCCTTTAGGGTTTTTGGTTTGCCCCCTTTTTTTTTTTAAAATCATTTCAGAAGTTCGGGGGGGGGGGGG
>VXBD01008839.1:101458-125585 GCA_013399975.1 Indicator maculatus
ACTCTGGTCTCTGAACTATCTTTGCTACATGCAGTTGTTTGTTTTTTAATCTAGCTGATGGTAATGAACTCCTTTACAATCAGGCACTTTTCTTCTGCTTCCCAGCAGCAGCATGGAGCTCCCTGCAGATATTCCCTGCACATTGGGGCTAACAGTGACACAGCTTCCTTTGCAAACCCCCCTCTGACACCTCCAGGAAAAGAAAAAAAGACGAAAAGGAGAAAAGGAAGAGGGGAAGAGGGGAAGAGGGGAAGAGGGGAAGAGGGGAAGAGGGGAAGAGGGGAAGAGGGGAAGAGGGGAAGAGGGGAAGAGGGGAAGAGGGGAAGAGGGGAAGAGGGGAAGAGGGGAAGAGGGGAAGAGGGGNAGAAGAGGGGAAGAAGAGGGGAAGAAGAGGGGAAGAAGAGGGGAAGAAGAGGGGAAGAGGAGGGGAAGAGGAGGGGAAGAAGAGGGGAAGAGGGAAAAGGAAAAGAAAAAGGTTGCTTCTAGCTAAAAGAAACATTCTTGCACTGTTATGTCACCATTCCTTTCCATCACATCTCACATTACCATTCCAGGCACTGAATGAGAACATATTTTACCTGGAATGGTAATCCTGGTTTCCCATAAATTCACAGTCAGCCACAGCAGGGAAGGGGGAGGGGTGGAATTTTCACTTTCCTCAGGATTCCTAGATTGGGTTAGCTTGGAAGAGACCTTAAGGATCATCCTATTCCAGCCCCCCTGCCACTAGATCAGGCTGCTCAAGGCCTTATCCACCCTGCCCATGAACACCTCCATGCTGCCTGTTACACACCAGAAGGCTCCTGTTTAATCATATCTTCCAGCAAGGAATTTTTGGCAAGCTTTCCATGGGAGTTTCCTATCAAATACGAGCCTGGAAGTGAATGAGAACTAGAGGACCCTTGTCCCATCATGAAAACAATCAGATCTACTCTCCCAAGCATTAACAGTTAAAGACAGGGTAGGAACTCACTCCTTTGGTTGGGAATCTGATTGAAAATCCCTTTTTGCACCTTGAAAAATCTTTTTTTTTTTTCCACCTTAAAAAAATCTTTTTTTTTCACCTTGAAAATCCCAGGGAGATTTGGGCCACTCAGTTACTTGATCCTAGATTCCGAACCTTCCTGGACCCAATCCTGGGCAACCTGCCCTGGGTTAACCTGCTTTAGCAGGGGTGTTGGACTAGATGATCTCCAGAAGTCCCTTCCCAGCCCCACCACACTGGGATTCTGGGATTTAATTCTCCACCAAGCTCTGCAGAAGGTTCTGCTGCACATCACCACAGTACCTCCCAAGCAGCCTCAGTGAGGTACCCCAAAGAGAGGGTCATGACCCTCTCCAAAGGGTCAGATCTACTCCTGAGCTGCTCTGAGCACCTCCTGCTCATGCAAGCTCCCTGAACAGCTTCAGCTGACTGCTCAGGGGTTGGTAGAGCAACTCAGGAGCAGCAGTAAGGGTCTGGTCCTCCTGTGCACTGACTGAGGCAGTGCTTTGGGTTAGGTAGAGGTGAAGGTGGCAGGATCCTTCCTGCTAAACCCATTTCTGGTATCAGGAGACAGCAAGGCAGTGGCCTTGTGCAACACCCAGGAGCTGCCTGGTGAGCAGAGCTCAACCCAGGGCTTGAGTTGTGCCTCTGTGCCTCAGGTCAGCTGGGGAAGCACCTGCTGGGTAGGGGCCAGACACAGATGATATCAGATCAAACTTTGGCACCAAAATTGACATACTTCTGCAAAGCCAATTTACATTCCTTGCTCTGAGCTTCTGGAGCCAAAGAAGAAGAAAAAAAAATCAAATTAAAAAAAAAAAAAAAGAAAGACTTTGGATGTGGCTCCAGTTTGCCCAGGATAATGCTCAAATGAGGGCCTGGCTCACAGTGCCATGTCCTAGAAGAGTCCCCCAGTGAGTATTGCAAAGCCTACCATGAGAGCAGCCTGGGAACAAGACAGCAATTATGAGATTGTGATGACAAATGCTGTGTGTTGCCTTGCCCAACCCTATTCCCATCTCTGTCCCCAAGGGCTTCTTTGCAGACACTGCAATTTGCTTTTACTCTTAACAATGTTGGTTTGGAAAAGAGATTCCCTTCCCCCCCCCCTTTCCACCTTCCTGACACACACAGTCCATGAGATGCCTCCTTCCCTCCCTCTGGCATTGCACACTCTTCCCAGGAGCAGCTGGGATTCTCAGCAAAGAAGGTCAGCAGATTCACAGCCCCAGAGGTCCTACCCCAGCACCAAACATTCCCAGGTCTATTGTCACCAAACCAACTCTGCTGGCTGCTTGGAGAAAAGGTAATCTGCTTCTGCTTGGTAAGCTGCTTCTGCCTGGGCTTCAATCTTCCTCACCTAAGAGGTTATAGAGGTGGTCAAGGTCAGGTTGGACAAGGCCCTGAGCTACTTGGTCTAGTGGAAAGGGTCCCTGCCCATGGTGGGGATTTGGAACTAGAGGATCACAGAATCACAGAATCAATAAGGTTGGAAAAGACCTCAAGGATCATCAAGTCCAACCTGTCACCCAAGAGTTCATGACTACTAAACCATGATCTTTAAGGTCTCTTCCAACCTGAACCATTCTGTGACTCTCTGCTATGAGTTCTTGCTCTCCCTCCACTCCCCATCACTCTACTTCTGAAGTGTGTGGGCAAAGCTCAGAGCTGGTGCACCTCACACACACCCTGGGGTTTGAGGACTCTGCAGTTTCAGGGACCTGCTTTTCTAAAGGAGCTTTGTGGTTTCTTACAGTTCTCCTGAACTAAGAGCTTCAGAGAAGTTTCAGACATAGAGTCTGAGCGGTTTGAGCATAGAGTCACAGAATGGTTTGAGCTGGAAGGGACCTTCAAGCTCATCCACTTCCAACCCCCCTGCCATGGGCAGGGACATCTCCCCCTAGAGCAGGTTGCTCAAAGTCTCATCCAGCCTGGTCTTAAACACTTCCAGGGAGGGGACATCCACAACTTCTCTGGGCAGTCCCTTCCAGTGTCTCACCACCCTCACAGTCAGGAACTTCTTCTTAATATCCAATCTAGATCTACCCTGAAACCCATTCCCATTTGAGAATCAGAATCCCAATTTGGGTTGGAAGGGACCTTAAAGATCATCCAGTTCCAACCCCCCTGCCATGGGCAGGGACATCTCCTACTAAACCAGGTTGCTCAAAGCCTCATCCAGCCTGCTCTTAAACACTTCCAGGGATGAGGTAGCCACAACTTCTCTGTCATAATATTATTTTGTTGTGCTCTTGGAGAGTACTACAAGCTTGAAAGAAAAAAAAAAAGGTGCTTAAGAAATCTGACTTCTGTTTTGATTGGAGCCCCTGAAAGCCAGAAGCAGCCAGAACTATATGAACTTCAATTTTTTCATTAACTTCCCCCTTGGCCTCTGCAGTTTCTACCCAAAACAAATATGCTGAGGCTATAAAGCTCAGCTGAAATGGAGGTAGTGCTCATTAGAGTCAAAAAAAAAAAAAAAGAAAAAAAAAAAGAAGGCTTCAGCTTTATGAGTCAGGGAATAGAAAAAAATAAACCACCAAAACAAAACAAAAACCCCAAAACTAAAACCACCACTGAAGTAATGATTTCAGGAACCACATTTGATGGAGTCTTTATTGATTCTCCTCTCTGAGGTGCTGAGTTGGCAAATAACTTCTACAGGTGGGTAACTGAATCCCCTGAGGAGTGCCAGGGCAGCTAATGGTTAGCAAGAATGGAGAGGGCCTCCTGTGCCAGAATGAAATCTTCAATTTGCAGAGCTGTCAGTGAGTGAAGCACTTCTGCTTGCATGGACTTCCATTTGTTATGGCTTTGTGGCAGGCAGCTTCCATTGGCAACCAAAAAAAACCCCCCCCCAAAAAAGAGTTTCCTGCTCTTTTTCCCTGTTTTGATGTAAATGTCACTTGGGGCAGTTTGGTTTTCACTCTTTCTCTTGTAATTTGCTTTGCTGGGCAGGAAGGGTTGAAGGCTCAGTGGCTAATGCATGGCTGTGATGAAAGCTAAGCTGCTTAATTCCCCTCACTAGCAACAGAGAAACCAACTCAGCTTACCTGCAGATGGATTGCTTCTCCCCAGGCAGCCAGCTGCAGCCCTGCTCCACTCCTCAAAGGCACCAGCCCTGCTGGATGTGCATCCTGGGGAAGGGATACAAGAAAGTTGGAGAGAGACTTTGGACATGGGCTTGGAGTGCTAGGATGAGAGGCAACAGCTTTGAGCTGGGAGAGGGGAGACTGAGGCTGGAGATGAGGAAGAAATTCTTGCCAGTGAGGGAGGGGAGACAGTGGAACAGGTTGTCCAGGGAAGCTGTGGATGCCTCCTCCCTGGAGGGGTTCAAGGCCAGGCTGGATCAAGCCTTGAGCACCCATGTCAGTTTCACAGCTGCTTTGGCAACGGATTCCCAGGGTCCTCTCTGTGCCTGTCCCCAACTCTGTCTAGAATAGGGGAAAAAATGTTTGTTTTCCTCTTCAAACCCTGGTATTGTCTCTCTTCTCCTTTTATTTGTAAGCAAGCAGGTGGGAGCGGCCTCCTCTGGGGTTGTTCCTCCCAAGATAAACTTTCCCTGCCTTTCATTATCATCTTTCCCCCCACAGCTCTCTTTATGTTCCTATCTAACCATAACAGACTGCTCACCATTTGAGACAATCCAAGACAAATAGCTGATGGGAAGAGATTTAGGCTGTTTCTAGCAGGGATGTATTTGCAGGAAAGCAGCAGACATCCCCCAGAAAGAAAGGGGGGAAACAAAAAAAAAAAAGAGAGAAACTATAGCTGAGAGGAAAAAAATCAGACACTGGGAAGTCTAAGATCAGATTTGGCACTTTGCTTTGTCTCCCCCAGCCTCCTCCAGCAAAGCCTCATCAGAAAAGCTCTGGCAGGAGGGAGTCTTCTGCCTGTGTTTCCTCTGAGCAGCCCCAAACCTTCCTAGGTCACCATTAGCTTAGACAGCAGCAACAAGAGGTAAGTTTCTTGTTGCCTCCATCCATGCCTGCAGCACAACCAGGCTCCCTCAGACATCCTTATCCTCAGCTTGCTGATCCCAGCAGCCTCCTCCATCCCCCTTTCAAGCTAGCAGCTTTCAGAAGGAGATTTACAAGGCAAAAAACCCCAAAACCACCCAAACCCAAACCTATCTTTAATTCCCTCTTACCAGAGGATGTCTTGCTCCAGTGAAAAGTTGCCCTCAAAGTCCCTGACTCCTTGTTGCAGCCCCAGACACCAGTGTCCACTGCATGATCTTTCAGGGGAGGTGCAAGATCTCATTTCAAGCCTTTTTGTCCTTATCAGCATGGGAGAGGAGCTGTCCGTCTGCACCAGCTTCACTCAAATCCATGCTGGCAAGGTCAAAGCTCAAGGAAGGTGCAAGGACTCCCTTGGGCTGGGAGCTGGTTGAATGATGGCATCTCATTTCCTCACTTGATTCCCAACCACCTCTGCCAGCAGCACTGTTGCCTTGCATCAGTCTCACAGAACATCAGAACTTGGAAGGGACCTCAAGAGCTCATCAGGTCCAACCCCCCTGCCAGAGCAGGATCCTTTAGGGGAGTCTGCACAGGAATGCATCCAGGTGGGGTTGGAAAGTCTCCAGAGGAGATGACTCCACAGTCCCCCTGGGCAGCCTGCCCCAGGGCTCTGTCACCCTCACTGTAAAGAAGTTCCTCCTCCTGTTGAGGTGAAATCTTCTCTGTCCAAGTTTGAACCCCTTGTGCCTTGTCTTATCTCTGTGCACCACCCAACAGAGCCTGGCCCCCTCCACTTGACCCCCACCCCTCAGCTATTGCTAGACATTGATCAGATCCCCTCTCAGTCTTCTCCAGACTAAACAGCCCCAGGGCTCTCAGGCTCTCTCCACAGGGGAGATGCTCAAGTCCCCTAAGCATCCTCCTGGCTCTCCCTTGGATTCTCTCCACTCAGTTGTCCAGATTCCCACTGGGAAATCCCACACTGGAGAATCCCACAAAGCCAGCCTGCCACTGCCTTCCCTTTCCCTACCACTCTCTGCTCCTGCCCCAAGTTTTTTTTGCCTTACCTCTTCCTGCTCCTCCCCATTTCCAGTCCTGCAACTGCCCCAAGTCCTTGGTCACTCCCTGCAGAGGGAGGTAGATTGTTAACAAACCACAGCTGGCCCTCAGGGAAAAAAAAAAAAAAAAAAAAGACCAGAGAGGAGAGAGGAGGATAAGGGCTACATGCAGAGCCTTGTCTTCAGCTGTGCAGCATTTCCAGGGGGCACTTTTGGATGTTCTCAGTGCCTTCTGGTTGGTACTGTTCCTGGTTTCACAGCTGGGATGTTTGCATAGCTTCATAGAATGGTTTGGGTTGGAAGGGACCTTAAAGCTCATCCAGTTCCAAGCCCCCTGCCATGGGCAGGGACACCTCCCACTGGAGCAGGTTGCTCAAAGCCTCATCCAACCTGGCCTTGAGCACCTGCAGGGAGGAGACATCCACAACCTGTTCCAGTGTCTCCCCACCCTCACTGGCAAGAATTTCTTCCTCAGCTCCAGTCTCAATCTAAATTCTTCCAGCAGCTCATAGTAAAGAGCTTCTTCCTAATCTCCAGTCTAAACCTGCCCTGCTCTGGTCTAAAACCATTGCCCCTTGTCCAACCAAAGCACTCTGGATACTGAAGGATGGATCCTGTGCAATGCCCAAAAAATCCCTGCACAATCTCCTGCCTAATTTTCATCTGATTGACTTCTCTGTGCTCCTACATGAAGTCATCATAGAATGGTTTGGGTTGGAAGGGACCTTAAAGATCATCCAGTTCCAACCCCCCTGCCATGGGCAGGTTGTTGTGGGCTTTTTTTTTTTTTCCCCTTGTACTGCTCAGGGCTATAGTTCCAGCAGACCTTCAACTGCCCACACACATTGGGGAGAACTTCAGCAGAAGGGCAGGCAGTGATCCATCAGCCTGTGGCACCAGGCAAGGGAGCAAGCAGCACAAGCTCCATGCCACTCCCAATCATCATCCCAGGGAAGTGGTTGAGTCACCATCCCTGGATGTGTCTAAAGCCATGGCAGCTGTGGTGCTTGGGGACACAGCTCAGTGCTGCACTCAGTAGGGGAGGGTCCATGGTTGGGCTTGGTGGTCTCCAAGGTCTTTACCAACCTAAAGGATTCTGTGATTAGGGACATTAAGTTGTGGCAGCAGGCCCTGGGCAAGGCTGCTGCAGCAGGACAAAGGGCAGAGGGAGCAGGAACCTGGCTGCAGTCAGGAAGAGTCATTTTCTCCATCCCCCCCCACACCTCCTCTTTGTTTTGGTCCTGAGACAACTGAGCTGTGTCTTTAGCAACTGCTCCTGCTGAGCTTCCAGAGTCAAAACAGCACATTCCTGGTGACCCCAAATGCCTGCTGTGATTCCACTGGGCATGAGAGGAGGGGAGAAGCAAGAGCTTCCTTGAGGGGAGCTATGCCAGCTGGAAGAAAGGAGATGGTCTCAGTGGTCCAGTGGAGACAGAGCTCGTTTGGAACTGCCCCTTCTGGAGATGAGCACCACAGTGGTTCCAAGTCCTCAGGGCTGGAAACATGATCCCAGCTTCTGCTGCACACTGGGGCTCAGCCTCCACACGCTGCCTGCAGCACATCCACAGCAGTCCCTGGTGAATGAGCAGCTTGGTCCCTGAGCAGCCAGCCTGGTCCCTGAGCAGCCAGCCTGGTCCCTGAGCAGCCAGCCTGGTCCCTGAGCACCCAGCCTGGCCCCTGAGCAGCCAGCCTGGCCCCTGAGCACCCAGCCTGGCCCCTGAGCACCCAGCCTGGCCCCTGAGCAGCCAGCCTGGCCCCTGAGCAGCCAGCCTGGTGTTTGGAAGTGCTGCTGACTGGTGGTGTGCAGAGGGGGGTGGGGGAGGGATTGGCTTTGGCTACCACCTTGTTTTCACGTGGTTGGAGCTCATCAGGCTGTGAACAGCAATTCTGAACTCAGTATTTTTTCACTCCAAGCAAGGAAAGCCAGGGTTGAAAGCACAGACTTTGGGCTAGCTTGAACATCCTTGCTGAGGGCTTGGGAAATGGGCTGGGGAGCAGTGTGGGGAAGCAGGAGGAGGAGGAGGAGTGAGTGCTCTGGGCTGGGAGAGGCTTCCAGAGAAGGTCTCATGGCCCTGCCTTGTGCAGCCTTATCTGTCTTCAGTTTTCTTCTTTCCACTTTCCTTCCACCCCTCTCAGGCTGCTGTCACCACCAGCAGCACAAAGAGCACTTCCCACGTACCTGCTGAGCCTGGGGAAAGCTTTTCTGCCTCCTCTGCAGTCCTGAGACACTCACAACACTGAGACAGGGGAGTGTTACCTGGCACAGCTGCAAATAGTCTCCCAGCTCCCCTCCCCCTTAATCCACCTTCCTCCTCCTCCCACCCACCTTCCTCCTCCCCCTGTTATCAGATCCTGCTGAGGGTGAGCTGCAGGCTGCTGGCTTCCCGGGGTGCAGCCCGGGCTGGTGTTATCAGGGAAGATCCCTATCTCTCTCTAATAAACCCCAAGGCTCCAGCTCCTGTTTGTTTAAAATCAGGGGGAAAGGCAGAAGAATGTAACCCATTGAGCCCTAGCAAGGCAAGGGGGCAGTGGCTGGAGATGTAGGGCTCAGATGTCTAGCACCAGTCTGACATTCTCTTCCCTCTAGCCCTGGCATTTTTCTTTTAGGGGAAGAGCAAATATCCAAGCCCAGAGCAATTCCACAAATACCAACCCTGCAGGAGTCAGCCTGACTCTGGTTTGCTCCCTTGCCCTTGCTCTTGGCTTCCCAGCTTGCTCCAGCCTCTGCCAAGCCCTCCATGGCAGGGAGCTTTTTGGGAAAGGAGGCATTTTTCCCGGTCCAGAGATCCAGGGGGAGCACAGGCTGAGATCTTCTGAGTGCTGTGCATGGTCCCTGGCCACTGGTGGTGTGAAGAAGCCTCCTGGAACACAGGTGACAGGGTCCTGACAAGAGGTGCAGGGACCTGGAGCCACTTGTCACTCCTGTGGGCCTGCAGGATGAGTGGCCTCCAGAGGAGTAACCTGATCCATTTCTTGTTCCAAACTGGGATTTTTCAGGGCAGGATTGGGATGCCACACATACTTCTGGCTGTGGAAGTTCTGTAGTTAATTGATTTTAAGAAAAAAAAATTAAACAATTACTTTTAACCCAACAGAGAATTTTTTAACTCTCTCCTTGCTCCAGGCACTCCAAAGCTCTGAGAAAACAAAGTGGGAAATAAATTCATCTCCAATCACTTTGCAGGTCTGCAGGGGAGGCAATAAGGAGGTCCTGGACAGCAGAGAGTGAGAAGGAGATGAGAGAGGTGGCAGGCTCTGAAATTCCCATCTCAGCTTCCCTGCAGGTTAGGAAGCAGCAGCAAGGGATCCCCAAGTGTCCTGATCCAGCTGGGCAGCCACTGCTGCAGGAACCTTTCTGGCCTCCCTAATTCCCCTGGTTTAGCCCAGGTGAAGATCTGCTGGAATGGATTTACCCAAACCACAGACAGCACCATGGGCAGGCTGGACCCTCCAAAGGGATGCTGTCTGCAGTAGCTCTTGCTTGTGGTTGCAGCTGGAAATGTCATCTTCTGAGGCCAACATTTCCTAACCTCTGACAGCAGAGCCCCTCTGGCAATGCAAAGGCAGCAGTCTGATGGGGGAGGGGGAGGTGGCAGGGGGGGAGGTGTTTACCCAGAAGGATTTCAGAGAAGACATTCCCCACCGTGCCCTGCCAGGCAGATTTCCATCTCATTTTCACCAGTGGATTTCAGGAATGCTGACTCCTTTCCCTGCTGGTGCCCTTATATGGCAGCCCTGCCTCCATTTAGCTCCACTGCCCTTCTTCTCAGCAGAGGGAAATTAATGCCCCCAGCTTGGCAGAGTACTGAGAGGGGTTACTGACACCTACAAAGCACCAGCACCCTCCAGAGACAACCTTCCCAGTGGTCAGCAGAGATACCAAGTGACACCTAAGGTCAGCTTCAGAGAGCTCTAGGACTCAAACCCTCATCACTCAGCTGTGAGCTGAACACTTTGGCTGCTGTAACCCACCCCAGATGCCTTCACTCTGCCCTGGTGAGGCCACACCTGGAGTATTGTCTCCAGTTCTGGGCTCCCCAGTTCCAAGAGAGGCAGAGAACTACTGGAGAGAGTCCAGCAGAGGCTCCAAAGCTGCTGAGGGGCCTGGAGCAGCTCTGTGAGGAGGAAAGGCTGAGAGCCCTGGGGCTGAGAGCCTGGAGAAGAGCAGCCCCAGAGGGGAGCTGAGCAATGCTCAGCAAGAGCTGAAGGGTGGGGGGAAAGAGGCTGGGGCTGAGCTCTTGTCAGTGGTGCCCAGGGACAGAACAAGGGACACTGGGCACAAACTGCAACCCAGGAGGTTTCACTTGAACTTGAGGAGAAATTTCTTCACTGTGAGGGTGCTGGAGCCCTGGAGCAGGCTGTGCCCAGAGAGTTTGTGGAGTCTCTGAAGAGATTCCAAACCCCTCCTGGCCATTGTGACCCTGGGCAATCTGCTGTGGGTGCTCTGCTTTAGCAGGGGGGTTGGACTGGATGATCTCCAGAGGTCCCTTCCAACCCCACCAAGCTGGGACTGTGTGATGCTAACACCTCACAGCTCCCTCAGCCAAGCAAGCTCTGGAGCAGCACAGGGTGGAGGTTCCTGCACAGCTCCCGTAGCAGCAGAGGGAGCAGGGTGAGTGTCTGCAGCCTGTGGACACCTGCCAGTGGCTGCAGGCATCTCAAACCCTGAGCTGGGGTGCTGTGGGAGAGCTCTGTGGTGTTCTGTGGTGAAGCACAGGGCAGCCAGGTGGGAAATGTTCACTGTGCCATAGTAATTCCAGTCCTTGCCTCAACCCAGGGTGCCAAGCTCCTCTCCATCACACTTCTCATCCCTCCAGGTCTGGACTCCTGGCTGGAGTCTCCTGTCTCATCTGGATGGTCAAAGCCCATCCTCACACAACAGTGCAGGAGGTCTGCACCCAACCTACCCCACACCAGCTGCAGCAAAGCAAAGCTCTGGGATCTACAGGGCACCAGCTCCCACTCCTGTTCCTATCTACAGGGCACCAGCTCCCGCTCCTGTTCCTATCTACAGGGCACCAGCTCCCGCTCCTGTTCCTATCTACAGGGCACCAGCTCCCGCTCCTGTTCCTATCTACAGGGCACCAGCTCCCGCTCCTGTTCCTATCTACAGGGCACCAGCTCCCGCTCCTGTTCCTATCTACAGGGCACCAGCTCCCGCTCCTGTTCCTATCTACAGGGCACCAGCTCCCGCTCCTGTTCCTATCTACAGGGCACCAGCTCCCGCTCCTGTTCCTATCTACAGGGCACCAGCTCCCGCTCCTGTTCCTATCTACAGGGCACCAGCTCCCGCTCCTGTTCCTATCTACAGGGCACCAGCTCCCGCTCCTGTTCCTATCTACAGGGCACCAGCTCCCGCTCCTGTTCCTATCTACAGGGCACCAGCTCCCGCTCCTGTTCCTATCTACAGGGCACCAGCTCCCGCTCCTGTTCCTATCTACAGGGCACCAGCTCCCGCTCCTGTTCCTATCTACAGGGCACCAGCTCCCGCTCCTGTTCCTATCTACAGGGCACCAGCTCCCGCTCCTGTTCCTATCTACAGGGCACCAGCTCCCGCTCCTGTTCCTATCTACAGGGCACCAGCTCCCGCTCCTGTTCCTATCTACAGGGCACCAGCTCCCGCTCCTGTTCCTATCTACAGGGCACCAGCTCCCGCTCCTGTTCCTATCTACAGGGCACCAGCTCCCGCTCCTGTTCCTATCTACAGGGCACCAGCTCCCGCTCCTGTTCCTATCTACAGGGCACCAGCTCCCGCTCCTGTTCCTATCTACAGGGCACCAGCTCCCGCTCCTGTTCCTATCTACAGGGCACCAGCTCCCGCTCCTGTTCCTATCTACAGGGCACCAGCTCCCGCTCCTGTTCCTATCTACAGGGCACCAGCTCCCGCTCCTGTTCCTATCTACAGGGCACCAGCTCCCGCTCCTGTTCCTATCTACAGGGCACCAGCTCCCGCTCCTGTTCCTATCTACAGGGCACCAGCTCCCGCTCCTGTTCCTATCTACAGGGCACCAGCTCCCGCTCCTGTTCCTATCTACAGGGCACCAGCTCCCGCTCCTGTTCCTATCTACAGGGCACCAGCTCCCGCTCCTGTTCCTATCTACAGGGCACCAGCTCCCGCTCCTGTTCCTATCTACAGGGCACCAGCTCCCGCTCCTGTTCCTATCTACAGGGCACCAGCTCCCGCTCCTGTTCCTATCTACAGGGCACCAGCTCCCGCTCCTGTTCCTATCTACAGGGCACCAGCTCCCGCTCCTGTTCCTATCTACAGGGCACCAGCTCCCGCTCCTGTTCCTATCTACAGGGCACCAGCTCCCGCTCCTGTTCCTATCTACAGGGCACCAGCTCCCGCTCCTGTTCCTATCTACAGGGCACCAGCTCCCGCTCCTGTTCCTATCTACAGGGCACCAGCTCCCGCTCCTGTTCCTATCTACAGGGCACCAGCTCCCACTCCTGTTCCTATCTACAGGACACCAGCTCCCACTCCGGTTCCTATCTACAGGGCAGCAGCTCCCACTCCTGTTCCTATCTACAGGACACCAGCTCCCACTCCTGTTCCTATCTACAGGGCACCAGCTCCCACTCCTGTTCCTACAGGGCACCAGCTCCCACTCCTGTTCCTATCTACAGGGCACCAGCTCCCAATTCTGTTCCTACAGGGGCACCAATTCCCAACTCTGTTCCTACAGGGCCACCAGCTCCCAGTTCTGTTCCTATCTACAGGGCCAGCAGCTCCCGAACTTTCTGTGGAAGCTGAGCAGATTCAGCACCTTGGAGTCTGCTGTCAGGACAGTAGATAAAGGATGGAGACTCCTTCTTTGCACAAATCCCATGGGGAAGACAAGGGGCAATGGGCACAAGTTGCTGCTGGGGAGATTCTGATTGGACTCCAGGAGGAAATGTTTCCCCATGAGAACAGTCAGAGATTGGAATCATCTCCCAAGGGAAGCAGTGGATAACCCTACATGGACAGCTGTAAGCCTCAGCTTGCCAGGGGGCTGGGCCAGCTCAGTGCAGCTCCACTGTCACCTGGAAAGCTTGGAGCAGGTGATCCTTGGGGTCCCTTCCAGCCTGGCATCCTGGGATTCTGTGACTCTGTCCATCACAGTTTTCACAATGCCCCAAGTTCCTGGCATGAATCTCTAAATATCATCACCAATGCCTGTACTGAGCTCATTTTTCCCTGCTCCTCTTGCCACAGTCACCCCTTCAGGATGGGTTGCAAACCACCCTGGAGTTTTCCTGGAGGATCACGTGTTTAATTAACATCCTGTGGCTCCCTTCTGTTTGCAGGCTCCTCTGGGAGCAAAAGCTTGGAAAGGGTCTCTGTTTGATTCCATCCTTGCTCCTCAGGCCTGATTTATAACCAGTGCCTATTTATAACAAGAGTTTTATATGACAAAGGACTCATTGGGCTGGGCACTTAATAGCTCACCATGCCAAAGGGAGTTTACATCTGCTGGGCTCTCTTCTCTCCAGTGAGGAAAGGCAGCAGGGCTGCTGCTAATCCAACATAAATACCCCTGGAGTCAGTCTGGAGTGTGGCACTGAAATCATTTACACAAGGTGAAATCTGAACAGAACTGAGAAACCTCAGGGCCTGTCAGCTCCCAGCCAGGGAAAACACCCAGGGGGTGCCTGGGGCTGGGAGCTCAGTGCCTGCAAGCTGCCTTTTGTTTGTCTGAAGCAGGCAGCAGGGAGAGCAGGGCTGCACAATGGGCTTTGTGGAGGTAGCTCTGCTCAGCTCCTGCCTCTGACACAGCCTCTCCAAGGGCTGCTTCAAGGGTCTGTGGGAATTAAACTGCAGATTCCACGTGGGAAGGGCTGGTCCAGCACTGCTCTGTGCCCTTACAGCCAGCTGATGTGGTGGTAATCATGGGAGCAAGGGAAAGGAGCAGCCTAAACAACCTCATGATGGACCTGGGGTTGTTTAGGCTGGAGAGAAGGAGGCTGAGGGGAGACCTCCTTGCTCCCTACAGCTCCCTGAAAGGAGGCTGGAGCCAGGTGGGTGTCAGTCTCCTGCTAAAGAACAAGTGACAGGACAAGAGGAAATGGCCTCAGGTTGCACCAGGGGAGGGTGAGGTTGGCCATGAGGAACATTTTCTTCCCCCAGAGGGTTGTCAAGCCCTGGAACAGGCTGCTCAGGGTGGTGGTGGAGTCCCCATCCCTGAGGAGGTTTCAAATCCAGGTAGATTCTATGACCCTGGCTGTGGTGCTGAGGGCCATGGGTTAGGGGTGCCCTGGCAGTGCTGGGTGGTTGGACTCAACCATCCTAAAGATCTCTTCCAACTAAAATGATTCTCTGGTCCTACTTTGCCTCCCCTCCAGCTTCCCTAAACCCCTAAAATTCTTTGCAATACCAACTGCTGGCGTTTGCAGTTCTGCAAGGACCTCAGCAGTGGGATGCCTGCCCCACATCATTCCACCTCAGCTCCTACAGACAGTAGATGACCTCCAATGTCCTTTTCCAACCTGAGCCATTCCATGACAGTGCACTGAGCATGCTGGAAGGACCCCAAAACCAACCCAACCCAGCCCTTTCATCCTGCCTCTTTCAGCCTTCTCCCCTTGGCATGCCCCAGCCAGCCACTTGCCACTGGGTGGGTTTAACACACTTGGCAAATCCAAGCCTAAGCCCAGGCACATTGGGTTCATTTTGCTATAAACAACTTCTCCAGCCTGAAGTCAGCCCTCCCCAGTTCTTCAATTTCTCTGGGACTATAAATTTTATGACTACAGAGGAGCATTGAAAGTTTGCTTCACACACCATTAATCTGCTCAGCTCTCCAAACAACACAGGAGCCTTGCAGAGCATTAGTCTGAGCCAGGAGGTTTGTGTCCATATTAGTCATGAGTTTTGTACCCTTGCACCTCAACGTTGGAGGCCCAGCTTGCTTCTTGGCTGCTTCCAGCCCTTCTGCCCCATCATGTGCTGGAGGGATATCATAATCTCATCCTCACCCTGACTGCTGGCTGAGGCCATGAGATACAAGAGAACTGCAGGGTGGGGAATTCAGAGCTAAAATACTCTTCAGAAAAAAAGAAAAAAATAAAACCAACCAAGCAAACAAGAAAAGAAAACCCAAAAGCAAGAAAGATGAAGAGAAGAGCTAAAATGCTCTTAAAAGAAAAAAATCAAAAGTAATAAAAATGAAGAGAGCAGAGGTAAAATACTCTTAAAAAAAAACCCAAAAGCAAGAAAAATGAAGAGAGCAGAGCTAAAATACTCTTAAAAAAAAAACAAAAGCAAGAAAAATGAAGAGAGCAGAGCTAAAATACTCTTAAAAAAAACAAAAGCAAGAAAAATGAAGAGAGCAGAGCTAAAATACTCTTAAAAAAAATCAAAAGTAATAAAAATGAAGAGAACAGAGCTAAAATATTCTTAAAAAAAAAGAAACAAACTAAAGCCCCAAAAGTGACAAAAAAGAAGAGAGCAGAGCTAAAATATTCTTCAAAAACAAACTAAACCCCCAAAAGCAACAAAAATGAAGAGAACAGAGCTAAAATACTCTTTAAAAAAATCAAAAGTAATACAAATGAAGAGAACAGAGCTAAAATATTCTTAAAAAACAAAGTAAACCCCCAAAAGCAACAAAAAATAAGAGAACAGAGCTAAAATATTCTTAAAAAACCCCAAATAAGAAAAGAGAACCCAAAAGCAACAAAGAGAAAGAGAACAGAGCTAAAATGTTCTTAACAAACAAACTAACCCCCCAAAAGCAACAAAAAAGAAGAGAACAGAGTTAAAACAAACTTTAAAAACAAACTAAAGCCCCAAAAGTAACAAAAAATAAGAGAACAGAGCTAAAATATTCTCAAAAAACAAACTAAACCCCCAAAAGCAACAAAAATGAAGAGAACAGAGCTAAAATATTCTTTAAAAACAAACTAAACCCCCAAAAGCAACAAAAATGAAGAGAACAGAGCTAAAATACTCTTTAAAAGAAACAAAACAAAACAAAAACTCAAAAGCAACAAAAATGAAGAGATCAGAGCTAAAATACTCATAAATAAATAATAATTTTTTAAAAAAGCAATAAAAATGAACAAAACAGCGCTAGAAGACTCTCTAAAAAAAAACAAACAAGAAAATAACCCAAACAAGAAAACCCCCCAAAAACCCAAACAAACAAAATTCAGACAAAACACAAAGAACACAAACAAACACAAAACCCCACACAAAAACCCAACAAACAAATGAAAAAATAACAACAGAACCCTCCACAAACCTCCAAACAACAACAGCCAAAAGTCTTTGGGCTAAAAGAGCTTGGAGATGAACAGGAAAGCTCCTTAAGGGACAACCCTCCATTCTGAGGATAAAAGGGGGATCAATAGGGTCAAAAGAGGATCAATAAGGTCAAAAGAGCATCAATAAGGTGAAAAGAGCATCAATAAGGTGAAAAGAGCATCAATAAGGTCCAAAGAGCATCAATAAGGTCAAAAAGGATCAATAGGGTCAAAAGAGTATCAGTAAGGTCAAAAGAGGATCAATAAGGTCAAAAAAAGGATCAATAGGGTCAAAAGAGGATCAATAGGGTCAAAAGAGGATCAATAAGGTGAAAAGAGAATCAATAAGGTGAAAAGAGCATCAATAAGGTGAAAAGAGCATCAATAAGGTCCAAAGAGCATCAATAAGGTCCAAAGAGCATCAATAAGGTCAAAAAGGATCAATAGGGTCAAAAGAGTATCAGTAAGGTCAAAAGAGGATCAATAAGGTCCAAAAAAAAGATCAGTAAGGTCAAAAGAAGCTCAATAAGGTCAAAAGAGGATCCATAGGGTCAAAAGAGCATCAGTAAGGTGAAAAGAGGATCAATAGGGTAAAAAGAGGATCCATAGGGTCAAAAGAGGATCAATAGGGTCAAAAGAGGATCAATAGGGACAAAACCCCACAAGCTTTGCAGTGGTGACAGTGAACTGAGGACAAATCAAGAGTCCCAATCTCTGTGTCCCCTGCTCCTCAGGCTTCTTCCCCCAGTCTCAAGGCCTCTCTGATGGAGATGAACAAACCAAAGAGTTTGAGCCACGCTTCTCTGACAGCAGGTTTGGGTCGTTTGGGTTTTTTTCCCCCACAGCTCTTGAAATCAGAGAGCTTTGCACCCCACCAACTCCACCAGCAGCATTCCTGGAGCTTGTAGAAACATCACCAAGGGAACATCAGCCCCAGCAAGCAGAGGGGATTGGGTTCATGCCTCCTGCTGGCCCCAGCAGTCTTTGGGGTTGTTGCAGGAAGGTGCTGTAGGTGATCAAAAATAGCTGATCAATAATTGCAACCTTTGTAGAAGGGATCTCTTCCATCCAGGGATCTCTTCCAGCAAGGGATATCTTCCACCTAAGGACATCTTCCACCCAGGGACATCTTCAGTCCAGAGATATCTTCCACCCAAGGTTATCTTCAGTCTAGGGATATCTTCAATCCAGGGATATCTTCCACCCAGTGATCTCTTCAATCCAGGGATATCTTCAGTCCAGAGATATCTTCAATCCAGGGATATCTTCCACCCAGGGATCTCTTCCACCCAAGGATATCTTCAATCCAGAGATATCTTCCACCCAGAGATATCTTCCACCCAGGGATATCTTCAATCCAGGGATATCTTCCACCCAGGGATACCTCTCACCCAGGGATATCTTCAGTCCAGGGATATCTCTCTTCCATCCACTGCAACACCATTCAAGAACAAGTCTCTGGACTCTATTTGGGGCCTTGCTGCCATCTGTTTCTGATGCTGTGAGGCAACCACTTCCTGAGCTAAGCTGACTCCATAAAAGGGTTGGGTGTCTGTTGAGAGGGAAGGTTGCAGAGGTGCATTAAATGAGTGTGGGGGCTTTAAGCACAAGGACATCACCACCTCTTGGGTACCACCTTAACCCCATGCAATGTCAGCAGCCCTTTCCTTTGCTGGTATGAGGTGACAGTCTGGAGCTGTATGGGAAGCTGCTGTGGGGGCTCACAGCAGTCTCACCTGCAAGTAAATAGGTTTGTAGAAACCCACCAAATGCTCTTTGGGATGGTCTTGGACAGCACTTTCAGCCTCCAAGCAGAGCTCAGCTAAACCCCCTCATGCCTCTGGCCACCTGATGGAAGCAAAGCCTTGCCCTGTGTTTGCTTTATTATTTCCCTGCAGTTGACAAGAAGCACCAAAGAGGAGACAGATGTGAGCCAAGGCTGCTCTCCTCCCTGTCTTTGCCAGGCTTTTGCCAGCCAGTGTGATGAATTCCACACATTTGCAGATGCTCATCTGGCACCCCAGAGGATGCTCTCTGTGTGCTGCAGCCCAACCCCATGTGGCTACCTTACTAAAACAGAGGAAGACAAGCAAGGAGGTTCCTGCTGGAACTGCTGCCTTTGGCCTCCTCTTTCACAAGCAACCTGCAGAGAGCTTCATCAAGACAGTCAAGGAGATACTCAGACAGAAAGAACCACACTCAAAGAGTTCAGGCTTGGATCCCCATCTGTGAAGCAGCCATTGTCAGAGAGTTCCACACACTCCTTGTCACAAAGATCCAACTCTGAACACGAGAGAGGGCCTACAGCATTTATATTGTATGAAAAAAAGAAACCAGAAGAGCAGCTCTGCTGGCAAATCCTTGTCTCCTTCCTCCACAACACACAAATAGTGAATGCAGTCACTATTTTACTTCCCCCCCCACACACACCCACCCCTCTCAGTCCTTCATTTACAAAGCCAAACACCCCCACCATCAGTCCCCAAAGACATGCTGGTTACAAGTGCTGCTGTGAAAGAAAGCTAAGAATGCAACAGCTCCCAAATCTCAGTGCCTTGGGCAGCGAGCATCTGGTGGTGAAGCACAACTTAAATAATGGCAGAGTTCATTTCTGAGTGCTAACCAAAAAAAAAAAAAAAAAAAGCATCTTTTGGCATGAGGAGTGGGCTGGTGTGAGCCTTGAACAAGCAGCAGCCTCTGAAAGCAAGCTGGAGGAGCTGTGAAGGGAAAAAGGCTCTTTGGGCTTGGTTTGAAAGATGCCAACGGTTAAGAGGAAGCAGTCTCCAAGAATCCAAGCAAAGGTTTCTTCAGTCAGCTGCAGACTGTGAGGCTCTGCTTCGTCTCCTGCTGCCCTGCTGCAGGTGATGCTATGCACCCATCAGCATGCCCATGAAATCTGATCCATTCTGGATGGTGATGGGAGCTCCAGCGCTGTTGTCCACGAATATGGAGGTGTACTGCCCAGCCTGCAGAGGCAAGAGGGAAGCACAGAATCCCAGAATTAACCAGGCTGGAAAAGACCTTCAAGATCATCAAGCCCAACCTGTCACCCAACACCATCTAATCAACTACCCCATGGCACTGGGTGCCTCATCCAGTCTTGTTTTAAACACTTCCAGGGATGGTGACTCCACCACCTCCCTGGGCAGCCCATCCCAAGGGCCAATCTCTCTTGCTGTGAAGAAAGACACTGCATCCCACTGAAAAGGAGGAAGAGAAGCATTCCACCACCAAGAGAAGCATTCACCACCAAGAGAAGCATTCACCACCAAAAGAAGCATTCACCACCAAAAGAAGCATTCACCACCAAGAGAAGCATTCACCACCAAAAGAAGCATTCACCACCAAAAGAAGCATTTCACCACCAAAAGAAGCATTCCACCACCAAGAGAAGCATTCACCACCAAGAGAAGCATTCACCACCAAGAGAAGCATTCACCACCAAGAGAAGCATTCCACCACCAAAAGAAGCATTTCACCACCTGAGCTAAGCACCTGTGTCCCTGCTGTGGCTCCTGCTGGGGAAAGGAGCTGACCAAACTTTTGTTTTTTTTATTCTTTGACTCAGTGAAAGAAATTTTCTGTAGGTCTATTACTTAATTAGACCTCAGGATCACACAGAATCAACCAGCTTGGAAGAGACCTCCAAGATCAACAAGTTCAACCCATCACCCAACCCTAATGAATAGTTTGGGTTGGAAGGGACCTGGAAGATCAACCAGTCCCAACCACCCCTGGCACTGGCACCTTCCTGGGTGACAAAGTGGCCATCTGTGCTTCAGATTCCCTTCCATGAAACAGGGAATCATTGTCACCTTGGCAGCGCAAGGGGAGATTGGAGACAGAACAATATCTACTGTCAGCTCTCAGAGGGAAGGTGACTTCTGTGGCTTAAGATCAGAAGGTGCAGCACACATCTGGCTTTTGCTCCTGCTCCTGCCACAGACCCTCTCAGTCACCCCAGGTGAGGCATTCAGTTCCTTCTTAGAAAGAATCACAGCATGTTAGAGGTGGGAAGGGACCTCCAGAGCTCACCAAGTCCACCCTCACCCCCTGCCAAAAGAAGGTTCATAAAACCTTCCCCACCTCCTGGTGAGAGCTCAGCCTTGCCAGTAAATCAGCCTGCAGCCCAGGGGTTCCCCCTCTGCATGGCCTTACCTGCAGCTGCAGCAAGCCATGCACATAGATGGTGAAGATTTTGCTGTTGCTTTCCAGACCAGCAATGACTTCCAAAGACCTAAACAGGAGCAAAAGGAAAACAAACAACAGGGTAAGGCAGACAACAGTCTCATGGCCACCCTAGAAATAGGAGCTCGTGGTCCTAGTGCTCATCTGTGGCAAACAGATGTGCTGCTGGTTGGATTCCAGCAGTCATCAGCTGCCTTGAAAAGAGAATGGCAGAGCCTTGTCCTCCCTGTTGTGTCTCATGAAGACCTGCAGAGCATTCAGGATGCAGGAGTCAGCCACTCTCTCACAGTGACCTCTCTCAAGGTCCTGCAATCTATATCCTCCACACTTGAGCAGGTGCTAAACATGCCTTTTAGATTCAGAATCAAAGAATCACAGAATGTTAGGGGTTGGAAGGGAGAAATCATCCAGTCCAAGCCCCCTGCCAAAGCAGGATCACCTATACCAGCTCACACAGGAACACATCCAGGTGGTTTTTTTAGTATCTCCAGAGAGAGAGACTCCACAACCCCCCTGGGCAGCCTGTTCCAGTGTTCTGTCACCCTCTCAGTGAAATAATTCTTCCTCCTGATTCCATGGAACTTCCTGTGCCTCAGCTTCCACCCATTGCCCCTTGTGCTGTCACTGAGCACCACAGAATCACAGATTTATCAGCCCCCCAGTCATCCCAGTTTGCTGACCACCTCCACCACCCCCCTTTATCCCCTTGCTGCTCTGCAGAGTGTGCATTCTGCCCACAGCACTTCTTTCCAAGCTAGGAGAGCCCCTGTGCCACCTTCACAGTGCCTGTGTCAAGCTAGGCAAGAGAGAACAGATTCTGCAGCTGAAAGCAGCCTAGGGAGGTCATTTGGGTTAGGGCTCACATCCAAACTTAAATAAATGAAGAAATAATTTGTGCTTCAGTGACAATTCAAGGGAGAACTGCAGATCACTGAGAGGGTTCTCAAAGCCTGGAGCAGGCTGCCCAGGGAGCTGATTGGATCCCCATCCCTGGAGGTGTTTTAAAGCTGCAGAGATGTGGTGCTGAGGGACATGGCTTAGCACCAGGATGGGTAGTTAGATAATGGTTGCAGTGGATGATCTCAAAGGTCTTCTCCAACACAAAGTCTTCTATAGGACCACCTCTCCAGCAGTGTTCTTTCCTAGTATCACCTTGCACCAGCCATCACATCCCCTGCAGCAGCAGGATGAAGGGCTGCTGGCTTCTGTGGCACCCTCTGCTCACAGAATCCTGACTCAGCTCCTCTGGACAGGATTCAGGGTTGCAAGGTGGTGCCTGAGACAGCAGCAACCAGAGCAACCCCTGCAAGCTCAGCTGCAAAGCAGTATGAAAGCTCTGTGCCTGGCTGGTTCTCCTGCCTAGCCAGTGGGAGCAGATCTTGTTGTTTTCCTAAGACAACCAACCCTCTTCCTCCCTTTTTTTTTTTTTTCCTTCCCCACGAGGTGGTGGTGGTGACAAACCCCAGCAAGTGCAAACGTGCTGTTCCCAGCCCCCCAGCAGGGAGATGATGTGGATCACAGGTAGGGGCAATTTGGCCCAGAGAGAGCAAGTCACTTGGCACCACCTTGACAGAAGAGCTCAGTCTATGTGTCATATCCTGCCAAAAGCCTAACTTGGGTGGGAACTTCCCACCATTAATCTCTCCTTCTCCAACTGTCTCCTTGCCTCTGAGTTTTCCATCTCTCTCAGCCCAAAGCCCTCAGGCCTCTTCCAGCTCCCTGCAGTGAATGACTGTACCCTGACATCCCCAGGAAATTCCACAAGCACAGGTAGCAGCTCAGCCTGTGCCAGCACAAAGTCTGTCCAGACAGGTCCCTCAGCCCTCCACCCATCTTCCTGCCATGCCACAGACCAGTCCTGCTCTCACCCACCACAGGGCTGAGTCTGCTTTACTGCTGCCCAACTTCACTCCACTCAGGACAGCCTTGCAGGACACCCAGTCATAAACTGTGAGCCTGGGCAACTGATGAAAAGTCCAAGTCAGCCATCAGAGAGCTTTAGCTGAATGATTAACATCGTGGGGCAGTTCTGCCTCAGCAATAAAAGAGCTTTCCTTGTTACTGTTCTCTGGAGAATGTAGCTCTAAACTCTCCAAGTGGCAAATTCACCTCAGGTCATCCCAACAAACCTGCCTGGGCTGCATGTGATGAGCAGCTTGTTCACACAGCCCAGCTAGAAGCAGCAGAGGTTTGAAGTGAGGAAGGCACAGTAGATTCCATGGCCTCCAGGGAAACTTCCTAGATTGTGCTTCCAACTATCAAAGCAAGCAAGCAAGGCTACAGACAGGTTGAAAGCAACCAGGGACTGACATCCATTCTTGAGTAAGGGAGACTGGGTGAAGAAAAAAAGAGAGAAAGAGTCAGAGAGGACTCATTGTGCCCTGGGAGGACAGAGAAAAAGAGAGGAGAGAAAGAGAGACATTATCCTTGGAGACAAGAGTCAGCCTTCCAGCAGAAAACCACTTTGTGCTGCCTAAAATGCCTCAGCCAAATCAGTTGGGATCTTGTGGGATCCTTAGGAAGAAAAACTCAGCACTGTCACTTCCATTTGCTCTGCAGAATGGTCTAAAGGGGATTTAGATTTTCTTTGTGCTCTCTCAAATGCTTCAGCCAAATCACTTGGGATCTTGTGGGATCCTTAGGAAGAAAAACTCAGCACTGTCACTTCCATTTGCTCTGCAGAATGGTCTAAAGGGGATTTAGATTTTCTGTATGGTTCTGGAGCTGAGGACAATGTAGAGATCAGGATCATGGAATGCCAGGTTGGAAGGGGCCCCGAGGATCAGCTGCTCCAAGCTTTCCAGGTGACAGTGGAGCTGTGCTGATCTGGCCCCGCACCCTGGCAAGCTGAGGCTTAAAGCTGCCCAGTGTTGGGGAATCCACCACTTCCCTTGGGAGATGATTCCAATCTCTGACTGTTCTCATGGGGAATCATTTCCTTCTGGAGTCCAATCAGAATCTCCCCAGGAGCAACTCATGCCCATCATCCCTTGTCTTTTCCATGGGACTCCATGCAAAAAGGGAGTCTCCACCTTCTTGGTACCTCCCTTTATGTCCTGCTCAAACTCACCCACCACCAAAGCCTCTACATGGAAATCCCTGGGGAGAGGTCAGTCCTCTTGGCAGCACTCTGACTGATGGAGCTGGGGAGGGGAGGGCTGAAGCAGGCAGTCCAGCAGCAGTGTTGTGGGTCTGTGGGTTTCAAGTGGCAGCTGGGATGTATTTCTGTGGTGCTGTTGCAAAGGGATTGCTACAGCTGCACTGGAGGAGCTGCAGGCAGGGCTGAGCAAAGCCAGAGCCCAAACCAGACATTGTGATGGGAACTGGTTTTTTCACAAGGGTTGTTGTGACAGGATGAGAGGGAATGGGTTGAAGCTTGAGAAGGGCAGATTTAGACTGGAGATTAGGAGGAAATTCTTTCCAGTGAGGGTGGGGAGGCACTGGAACAGGATACTCAGGGAGGTTGTGGATGCCTCCTCCCTGGAGGTGTCCAAGGCCAGGCTGAGCAATGTGGTCTGGGGGAAGGTGTCCTTGCCCATGGCCGGGGCTTGGAACTGGATGATTTTTAAGGTCCCTTCCAACCCAAACCATTCTGTGATTCCATGATTTTCCCTGCAGTCACAAGGGCTGAGGCACAGCAGAGGTGGTGACCACCCTGGGCAAGCAGCATTGCCCTCTGCTGGGTGCAGTTCAGCCCAACCCAGGGG
>VXBD01008840.1:804-34835 GCA_013399975.1 Indicator maculatus
ATGGTATGGTATGGTATGGTATGGCATGGCATGGCATGGTATGGTACGATATGGTATGGTATGGTATAGTAACGTGTGGCATGGTATGGTATAGTATGGTATGGTATGGTATGGTATGGTATGGTATGGTATGGTACGGTATGGTATGGTATGGTATGGTATGTTATGGTATGGTATGGTATGGCATGGTATGGTATAGTATGGCATGGTATGGTATGACATGGCATGGTATGGTATAGTATAGTATGGTATGGTATGGTATGGTATGGTATGGTATGGTATGGTATGGTATGGTATGGTATGGTATGGTATGGTATGGTATAGTATAGTATAGTGTAGTATGGCATGGCATGGCATGGTATGGTATGGCATGGCATGGCATGGTATGGTATAGTATGGTATGGTGTGGCACGGTATGGTATGGTATGGTATGGCATGGTGTGGCATGGCATGGCATGGTATTTCCCTGCTTTCCACCCAGAAGCAGCCTCCAGAGCTGTGCCATGGGCAGTGTCCCTACCAGAGCAGGAGATGTGTGTTGCAGTCACCACCAGCAGACCTGTGTGTCTCAGGTGCCCAATGTGCCCCTCCCACAGTCAGGGCTGGCAGTGCCCTGCTGGGCTGTGACACTGAGCACCAGACCTGCTCCTGCGTCAGCGTCTCTGCCCCAGCGCCTGGGGGCAAAGTTCTGCTTGGCATAGGGCTGGCAGAGCTCCCTCCATCTCCAAAGGATCTCCCGAGGGTCCTGGGTGAGCTGAGCTGAGGATATGTGCTGCTCCCAGCACCAAGTCCTTGGTGTCCCAGCACATCCCCCTGGTGAGGGCACCGAGCCCTGGGGCAGCAGGCTCTGTGCTGTCACCACACAGCCCAGGGCAAGGTGCCCCCCATCTGCTGGCATCCTGCACTGCCCACAGTGTCCAGGCCACAGAGGCCACTCTCAGCTGGTGTGCATCCAGCTGACCACGGAGCTGTCACCACAGGGCAGTTGGTGGCAGCTCCTGAGGGTTCCTTCAGAAGCAGCACTCCTCTGGGTCTTGCCTCCAGGACTGCAGGGAGCAAGCCCAGGCCTGAGCCTGCTCTCAGGCAGAGGGGGGAATGGGTGGAGCCTGCCAGAGGAGCTCTGCTCCAGGCCCTTCTCAAAGGAGAGAAGATTCAGAGCAAGCCTTGGGGGAGCCACTTCCATTGCTGCCACCACAGCAGACGTTGCTGCAGGGCTCAGCAGGCTCAGTGCTTCCGGAGGTGATGCTGAGCTTGGGAGGGGACAGGTTCTGCAGGATGAGACCATAAGGTATGGCCACCAGCTGCTCTGCCCCAGGGAGGGCTGCATGCCCCAGCACCATGCCCTAGCACCACTACCCACCCAGACAATCCCTGCATCTGCCCCAGGACAGGCTGAGTTTGTGGCACAAAGCAGCTCCTGGTGCCCAAGCAGCAGCTGGTACAGGGCCCACAGCGTGGCTGCTGCCCAGCAGGTGACCTGCACAGACTTCCAGAGGTGGAGATGCCAGAGCTGCTGGCTGGCCCAGTTTGCCCCCCTGTAAGCTCCCAGAGTACCCAGCTGGGCACAGGAAGGCCTGGTACCGTATGACACCAGGTTCGAAGTGGTTCCTTTCTGGGGCACTGGCACTGCCAGGAGCCAGGCTCAGAGCAGGCAGCCAGTCCACTGGGATGGACAGCAAGTGCCTGGCTCCAGGTCAGCTTCTGCCAGCAGCCAGGATCTGCAGGGGCAGATGGGCATAGACCTCCCTGGGGCATGCATGGGAAGCCCTTCAGATGCCCCACCCCAGCAAGGTGGTGGCACCCAAGTCCAGGAGACCTTGCTGGGGGGAGGGACACTTGGGATATGCTGGAGCTCGATGAGCACACCAGGGCAGGAGACGGGCACACAGGAGGGGCTGAGTGTCTGTGGGCTGCCATCCCCTCTCCCTGGGCACACTCCAGCCATGAGGTTTCCCATGGCCCCTGGTGCTGGGAGCCCTTCCCAGGCCCTTGCAGGGGGCAGGGCTGAAGGGCTGCTGTGGCCTTTGTGCCGGGACCCATCCCTCCTGCATCCTCCCTTCCCAGAAGTGACTGGCAGACAGTGGCAGGTGGCCAGCTCCACCTGTCTGACAGGTAGAGCAAGGGTGGAGGCAGCTGCTGGCACCACTGCCTGCCCCAACCTGCTGGGGCCCTGCTGGGGATCACCCTGACACAGCGGGCAGAAGAGAGGTGCCCCTGTGTGGCAGTTTAGGCTGGGTGCCCCCTGCCACTGCCACATAAAGTACACCTCTGGTGTCCTGGGTGCCCACCCAATAGGGGTGGACACAGGAAACAGCGTATTTCTACCCATAAATCCTGCGCCCTATAAATCCATCTGCAAAGTCATTCTCTTCCTCTTTCTTCCCTCTCTGTTCCCATGGGAGATGCTCTCTCTTATCGGGTAATGCCGGGGGAGTATCCTCAAGGCCTCCTAGGCCTGTCTAGGCCTAGCGCCAGGAGGAGAATGGAGGGGGTGCAGTCTCAGACCTGGCCAGCCTGAGACTTGCCTAGCAGCGGGAGGGGGGAAGAAAGAGCCCTGGGGGTTTTGGGTAGACCCCCAGGTGGGAGGAGGGAGGATTGGAAGCCTCTGGGTACTATGTAAGGGCTCTGTATGATTTGAGATATTTCTTTGCTACTATGCTTTGTAGTGTTTTGTAGTTTCACCAATCGCTTTTCCATTTAAACTTTCTATCACTCTCCAATCCGTTTGTGTTTGTCTTTCTTTTGTCCCTTTCGGGGCAAGAGAAGATCTGTCTGGCCCCAAAACCAGCACACCCTGGCAGGCAGTGCCACCCTGCAGGGGCAGCACAGCTCTGCCCTGGCACAGAGTGAACTGGGAGCAGCACACCACTGGGTGGGAATTCCTGCCCCCTGGCATGCCAGCCACAGCACATCGTCCATAGCACACCACAGCTACAGATGACTGCAGGTGCTTGCAGTGCCCACCACTGCCCAGGTGCCAGGGCACAGCGAGTGCCCACGCAGCGCCACGGTCACGCTCGGGCACACGCAGGTAATGTGTGGTGTGCCACAGGCACAGGGGTACAGGCAGTGTGTGAGCTGCAGGCACACACAGACTCCCAAGTGTAGGATTTACACACAGGTTACTCACACTCCTCACTCACAGGGACACAGCACACACCTCCTCAGGCAGGGTGTCCCAGCATGGTGGCAGCCCAGGGTACCCCCAGCATGGTAGCAGCCCAGGGTACTCGCAGCATGGTGGCAGCCCAGGCTGTCCCTGCATCCTATTCCCAGTACTCACAAGCCCAGGAGTCCCACAGCTCCTGTCCCTGCTGGGGACAGCTCCTCACTCCCCAACCTTCTCCTTGCTCCCCTCCCCATGGGTTGGAAAGGGCACTGGGATGAGCAGAGAGCCCTGCAGGGTGCTAATGGGGCTAAGGAGTCCAGTAGTGTGTAATGCCCTGCTCCAGGCTTGTGCCAGCTGGAAGCTCCTGAGGGTACACAGTGAGTGCTCCCTGTTGTGGGGCAGCAGAAGCCAATAGAAGCCCCAGGCCATGCAAGACTCTCAACCAGCCCTTGCAAGAGGTGGCAATGCCAGGCCTGTACCCTGCTGCTGGCCAGCACCTGCCTGCTCTGGCACCCATCCTCCTGCTGCGTCCCCAGCAGGGACCATGTGAGCCTGCGGAGGGCACGCTGGGCAGTGCCCAAGGGCTGTGTGGTCACAGGCTCTTTGTTTTCCTAGTTTTAGCCCTCAGGGACCTACTGGGTGACCTGATCTCAGTGCTGCAGGGACAGGTTTGCCTGGGGTCAGAGACCTCCAGAGCTCACAGCACCTCAGCAGCTACGTGAAGGTCACAGAGAGCTGCCAGAATCCAGCCAGGCCACTCCAGCCCCAGGCCAGGAGCCTCAGCATCTTGCCCAGCCACTCACAAACAGCCCCAACAGCCAGAGGTCTCCCAGACCAGCTGCAGCCCTCGTGACCCCCTGCACATAAAGCAGAGGCTTGGGCTGTGCCTCTCTCCTCCAAGCAGGAGGTTCTGTGTTGTCTTGCAGCTCCTGCCTGTGAGATGCAATCCAAAGGTCCCATGGGGCCTTTGCTTGATGTGCCAACATTGTGCCCCTGCCCAGCTGCTGAAGCTGTTCCAGCTCCCTGGGTGCTCTACAGGGTGGTGTGAGAGTGCTGTGCAGCTGCCCAGGTGCAGAGGTGGGTGGGCACTGCTCTGCCCACCATAAGCCAGTCACAGTGGGTCACTCACATCCCAGCCCAAACAGCTGCTACCCAGCTCAGTTTGGCCAGGAAAAGGCCACCAGCTGTCCATGGGGCTGTGGGGTGAGCAGGACCTGTGGGTCCCAGAAAGCAGGGGTGAGGTTATGGAGCTCACTTGGGTGAAAGCAGCAAACAGGTCTCCCCTGGGCAGGGTTCAGAGCAGATGCCTGCAGCGGGGAGGTGAGGAGGGCTGAGGCTGCAGCACAGCACAAAGTGACTTTGGCACTGTGCAGCCATCCAGGCTGAGCTGCTGGTGCCCAGGGTGGAGGGAAGCCAGCTGCATGCCCTGGATCTACAGCAGCACCTCCAGAGCCTAGGTGCAGAGCTTACAGCCCCACTGTCCCCAAACTGAGAGAGTAAATCCCATCTGTCCTGACCAGACAGCAAGGACATGGCCCTGATGGAGGGGGTGCAGGAAAATGATTAGAGGGCTGGGGAACCTCTGCTGTGGGGACAGGCTGGGAGAGGTGGGGCTGCTCAGCTTGGAGAAGAGAAGGCTCCAGGGAGACCTTAGCGCATCTTCCAGTGCTGAAGGGGCCACAAGAAGGCTGCAGAGAGACTGTTCCCACAGGACTGCAGGGACAGGACCAGGGGCGATGGTTTGAAATGGGAGCAGAGCAGATTGAGATTGGATGTGAGGAACAAGTTCTGCACCAGGAGGCTGCTGGAGCACTGCAACAGGTTGCCCAGGGAGGTGGTTGGGGCCCATCCCTGGAGCTATTCAAGGTGAGGCTGGACAGGACTCTGGACAGCCTGATCCAGTGGAGGATGTCCCTGCTGACTGCAGAGGGCTTGGACTGGATGAGCTTTGGAGGTCCCTTCCAGCCCAGAGCATTCTGTGACTGTGAAACGGGCACCTGGCACAGGTTGTGCCAGGGGAAAGCTGCGTGGAGCAGAGGCTGCAGCTGCCGTGACCCCATGAGTGTCCCAAACTGTCCCGGGGTGGGATGAGCTCATGTCACTGTGGCTGCCCTCTGCGTGCCAGCTGCTTGGCAGGGGGCGGGGGAGGGGCAGAACAGGTTATGCAAGGGCCGTGGGGCCCGGGGCAGGCGCAGCTCAGGAGGGAGCTGGGGGTGTCCGAGGCTGCCAGACGAGGTAGGCAGCATGCAGCCCCCTGCCCTTCCCACGGGATCTGTTGGGGATGGCAGCCCAGCGCCTGGCACCGCAGAGCTGCCAGGGGCACGGCCAGGGGCAGGAGCTCTGTCCCCGCCTACAAGGTGCGGCAGAGAGGGAAGGAGGCTGCGGGGCAGGGCTCTCACCGGCCGGAAAAGGCAGGGCTCTGCGGGGGGGTCACACTGGGGTCACATCAGGAGACCTGGCCTGGATGGCATCAGCAGAAAGTTCTGCAGGGGAAGCATCCCTCTGGTGCCCGGGACAGGACCTCTTCTCTGGCAGCCACGGTGCCTCTTGCTGCCAGCATCCCAGCCTGAGCATCAGGGGGGCAATTGTCCCCAGATGGCCCCAAACATTTCCCTGAGCCCCTTTCTGCCCTCCCCAGGCTCTCCTTTGCCAGCTGATCACCAAACTGGGCAAAGTCCTTTTGGGGGTGCCACAGCCCTGCAGGGCCCAGGGACCAGGCACAGTCTGAACCCCTGCTCATCCCTGGGCACCCTGGGGTCCTGGTGATACTTCCCGGGAAGCTGCTCCTGCTCTCTGTCTGCAACAGCTGCTTTTCCCTCTGGGATATGTTGTAACCACAGCCCCTGTGGACCCCATGCCTGCTCCATGTGCCACTGAGGTAGCTGAAGTGATGCCCCTTTTTCCCCTGCACCATGCACCCCACTGTGCCCACAGAGACCCCTGGTCCTTCCCATGTACCCCCCAGCCCTGAACACACACTCCCCATCCTTGCACACACCTTTCCTGGGCACACACACACGTGCCAGCCCCTGGGACACTCTGGTTCTCCCCTTTTTGCTTTTGGGAACCCCCACACATGGTAAGCCTCCAGACACCCTCTGGAGTGTGACCCAGCATGGGTGGTGAGATCCAGCCTGAGGCAAGGGAACTCAAAGCACATCTGCAGGTTTCAGCAAGTCCAAGGCTCTTCTCTGGAAACAAAACCCAAGGGAAAGAGAGGTTAGGAGCATCTGGGGTACCAGAGTGCCCCCCACCACCCCATCCATGTCCCTCCCTGCTCTAGCCCCTGGGCTGGGGACTTGGGTGTTGGAGAAGTTCTTGGCTGCTTTCTCAGGGGCTCCCCTTGGAGGAGTCAGGGCTCAAAAGCTGGTCCCACCTGTGGTCTGTGCAGAGATTTCTTCACAGCCAAGGTCTCCAGAAAAAGAGGATGGGCCAAGGGAGCACTGTGAGAGCAGAGAGTGTTCCAGGCTCTGCTGACCCCACTCTGTCTCCATGGCTGCTGAGACAACCCTGCCACCAGCACCAGCCAGAAAAGGGCTGGGCTGGGCTGGCCACGCTGCCTTGGCTCCATTCCCAGCCCAGGGCAGGGGGCCAGCAGGAACCTCTGCCATGGGGGTGCTGAGGGACTCCAGAGGCTCCCCTTCTCAACACCACATCTGGGTCTTGTTCCAGCTGCTTGCCCAGGAAGTTATTGCAGCTCCTGGAAATTTCCTCTTCTCCAGCTGTTGCATGGCCACAGACACTGCAAGACATTCGCTCCTCCTTGTGAGACCTCTGTCCACAGCCCCTCTCCTGTGAGCCTGTGAGTCCATCAGACCCAAGATCTGGGGGTGGGGCTGGAGAGTGGAGCCCAAGGGCAGCTGCCCCAGTTGGAGGCAGGAGGATGCTCTGGGCAGATCTGACCTGCAGCGAGTTCACAGTCCAGTGACGTGGGCGTGAAGGAGAGAGGGTCTGGGACAGCTGCAACACAGACCCCTCCTGGGGGCACTGCCAAGCACGGCTGAGCTGCATGAGAGTCAGCACCACGGTGGGTCCCTGGGTACCTTCCTGCCTGAACTGGTGAGTGAGGGGACCCCCTGCAGCCTCTCAGCACCCCCAGAGCAGCACGGTGCCAGCCAGCAGTGTTTGTGATGTGGGAGGTTTGTGTGTGGGTATGGGCAGGGCCCCTGAGCCTGGGGCTGAGCAGCGAGTCATGGCAGCCAGGGTGTGACACTGCCCAGACATTCGTTTTGCAAACAGACTCGGGGTCATGAACTACATAAAGGGCAGAGCTGGGTCCTGCCAGTGCCCGCGGTGCCCTTGCCCAGCTCACCGCAGGAGAGCAGAGCAGGAGTGAGGCACAGGGGGCACAGGGGAGCACACGGCAACCCCCTTTGCCCTGAGACAAACAAACTCAGCTCCAGGGGAAAAAGAAACCTTTTGGAACTCAGGATTCCACTCGGCCAGGGCCCTGGCAAGTGTGCAGCAGCTGGCATGACCTTTCTGCTCGCCCCCCCGGCAGTGGACATATGGGCCTGGGGCGCATCACCTCCTGGCTGGGCTCCTGGCAGAGATGTGAGAAGCCAGAAGGCTTCCAGCACCCACCCAGGGCTGCTGAAGGTGGTTGGAGACCCTGCACCCTTGCTGGGTGTCCCAGGGCTGCTGGAGCTGAAAGGCCTTTAGCTCAGCTTAGCCACAGTGGTCCCCAGCACCACTTCCTTGTGCCTTGGTGCAGCAGCAAAAGGAGGGGGCTGGATGCCCTGGGTGAGGTGCCCCTGCATGCCCTGGGCTTAGGAGCACAGCTTCCTCCCTGCCCTCACTGCAGTCCATGACCTCAGTGAGTGGGGACACTGCTCTCCACTGTTTAGAGACACTGGGGACACCTCATCCCTGGAAGGGTTTCAGACCAGGCTGGATGAGGTCTTGAGCAACCTGGGCTGGTGGGAGGTGTTTGCCCTCTGCTGTGGCACAAAGCCTCTTCCCCCAGGACAGTAGAGGCAGGGCTCAGCAAGTGTGGCAGAGCTTCTCACCCTCCAGCATAGGACTGGTGACATCTCCACCTCAGATCAAAATGTTGCTTTGCCACATTGTCCCCAGAAAGGATGGCAGGAAGAGGATGGCTCACATGGCACCTCTGGGCAGGAGCCCAGCAGCCTACAAGGCTTTCTGCTGCATGTGGCGCAGAATCTGTGAGCTTGTCCCCAGCCCTGTCCCTTTCTGCCTGCACTGCTGACTCACAGCCCAGCCTTGTGCTGGCCACTCTGTCATTGAGCTTCCCAAGGAGAGGCTCTGGCTAGCTGGCTGTGGAAATTCCCCAGCTCCTTCCCACTGCCAGGAGCTGCTCAGCCTCAGCACCCAGGCACTCCGAGGGTGCTGTGCCTGGCCAGCCCTGCACATGGTCCCAGCGGATCCTGTGCCCTGCGGAGCAGCCTGGCCCTCGGCGCTGCCGTGCCGCAGGGAGCTGGGATGAGCAAGCCCCGGCAGTGCCGGGGGAGGAGCGTGGCTCAGACACTGCCTCTTTGTAGTGGCTGCGAGCGGGCGAGAGCCAGGCTGATGTGCTGCTTTGTTTGTGGAGGTGAAGGCTCAGGCTTTGTTTCAAAGCAAAGCGAACACCTCGGGGTCCTGGGGGCAGCTGCTCCTCCCCTGCCCGCGTCTCTTGCCTTGGTCATGGCCAAACCCATGTGCCCCAAACCCAGGTGCCCCATGTCCTGCTCCCTGGCAGGGCTGGATGCCTGTCTGGGAGTGTGAGAAGGGCTCCAAGCACCCAGGTCTCACCCAGTGCCCAGTCCACAGGTGGTGATGGGCCCACCCCAGCCTCCTGCAAGGCTCTGCAGGAGGGCTGGGACTGTAGCAAGAAGTGGAGGACAGCCAAAGCCCCAACCCAGGGCTCACACAGCATCCAGGACCCAGCACAGATGAAGACACAACATCCAGCCCATCAGGGCTTATCTGGATCTGCACCAGCCCTGACATGAGTTTATTCCACATCTGGACCAAGCTGTGCAGTGGCCACATCTGCAGCAGGCAGCTCCTCCCTGCCTTTCTCTCATGAGCTTCAGAAAGATGCCACAGGGCTGCAGCACAATGGTCCACACCTGCTGCCTTGTGCCCAGTATCCCTCTGCTCCTGCAGCTGGGGGCAGTGAGCAGGGAAGGGGCACAGCAGCCAGAAGTGACGCTGCTGTTAGGAAAAGGAAGGCTCTGAGTCAGCTCTGGGCTGCCCTGTGGCCAGCAGTTACCTGGCTACCTAAGGCCCAAACTGCAGGTCTTGGCTTCCAGGAGACTTCCCTCGGTAGCTTGGAAGCTGCAGAGCCCTTCATGGCCTGAGCTGGACTGGCCAAAGCCCCTCCCCAGACAGCAGAGAGCAGTCTGTGTTCTGCTTCAGGGCTTGCTCCAGGGCCCTCTGCCCCTGTGTGTAACCTGGGGCTCTGCAGGGAAGCTACTGACATCTTCACATTTGTCCTCCATCAGTGAGTGTCACTCCATTAACCATGGTGTCCCCCTAGGGCCTGCCTTGGTCACCCTCTGCCTGGTGCCCCTTCTAGCAGTCCTGAGCAGTCCTGCCTTTGCCCATCAAGAAACATGACAGATCCCTGTGGAGTTCCCTGGCAACATCACACCCAGATGGCCCTGTGCTGGTCATGGCTGCAGGTATACCCCATCTGAGCTGTGCAACATTTCCTGGCCAGCACCAGAGCCCCAGCACTGCCTCTCCAGCACCACAGGAAGCCTGAGGTACTCATTCTTTATTGCTTGTGGCCTGCAGAGGGGACAGGGTGCCCCTGGGCACACTCCAGCCCTCCAGCTGCTTGGTGTCATTGAATCATAGAATCACAGAACTGTCAGGGGTGGAAGGGACCTCAAGCCTCAGCCAGTCCCAACCCCCTGCCATGGCCAGGGACACCTCACACCACAGCAGGTTGCTCACAGCCACCTCCAGCCTGGCTGCAAAAACCTCCAGGGATGAGGCTTCCACCACCTCCCTGGGCAACCTGTGCCAGGCTCTCACCACCCTCATGGGCAAGAACTTCTTCCTGACATCCAATCTGAATCTCCCCACTTCTAGTTTTGCTCTATTCCCCCCACTCCTATCACTCCCTGACACCCTCAAAAGTCCCTCCCCAGCTTTCTTGGAGCCCCCTTCAGATCCTGGAAGGCCACAAGAAGGTCTCCTGGGAGCCTTCTCCTCTCCAGACTGCACAACCCCAACTCTCTCAGGCTGTCTCCAGAGCAGAGCAGCTCCAGCCCTCTGCTCATCCTCATGGCCCTTCTCTGGACACCTNTCTCCAGCCAGTCCCTGCCCAACCTCTATCAGTGTCTGGGATTGCCCTGACCCAGCTGCAGGACCTTGCCCTTGGTCTTGTTGAACCTCATGAGGTTGGCTTGTGCCCAGCTCTGCAGCCTGCCCAGGTTCCTCTGGATGGATCCCTTCCCTCCAGTGTGTCAGCAGCACCACACAGCTTGGTGTGGTTGGTGAAGTTGTCCCATGGCAGGATTTCAGGTGCATGCTGCTGAGCAGCAGGAGGTGATGGGAGGGGGTGGGGGGCATGGTGGTGGTCACATCCTTTGGTCCTGCTAGAGCTTGGCTGCTGCTCTCCCAACAGCACAGCCACTTGGTCCTTGTGTCCAGCAAGGGACAGGCTCAGTGGGAGCAGGTGAAGATGGAGTTAACCACCAGCAGACGGTGACCAGCAGCAGTGCTTTAGCACAGCAGGGCAGGGCTGTAGCAGCATCTCGACCTACCTGCAGCTGCTTCTCTGGGCACAGCTCCTACTGGTCATGGGGTGGTCTGAGTCAGCCTGGACCACCTCAAGCCTTGTCCACAGGCATAGGCTGCTGCAGTTGGCTGCCCTGAAAATGGCCACAGGGCAGCAATGAGCACACAGGACACAACAAACTCAGTGCAGACTGAAGAGTCCTCCTGCACAGAGCTGGTGAGGGACCATGCCCCCAGCACAGACCTGACCCAGCTCTGGCTTCCCTCCAGCTCAGAATCACAGAACAGGATCCTAGAATGGCTTTGCTCAGAAGGGACCCTTGCAGGGCATCTTGTCCACACCCTGCAGGCAGCTTGGGCATCTGCAAACAGATCTGGGTGCTCACTGTGCTGGTTTGAGGCCAGACAGATCCTCTCTTGCCCCAAGAGAGACAAAAGAATGATCCTCACTCAAATGGATTGGAGAGTGATGGAAAGTTTAAATGGAAAAGCAATTGGTGAAACTACAAAACATGACAAGCATAGTGCCAAGAACATCCCAAAGTGTACAGAGTCCCTTACATAACACCCAAAGGCTTCCCAAATCTTCCCTTCTCCCCACCTGAGGGTATACCCCCAGGGCTCTTTCTTCCCCCTCCTGCTTCTATGCTAGCCACACTCACAGCCCCAAAGAACCTGGCCTGGGATGGTTCCAGGGATGGGGCATCTCCCACCCCTCTGGGCAACCTGGGCACCACCTTCATTGGAAAAACTTTCTCCCTTCTCTCCAATTCAAATCTCCTCCCTCTTATAGTTACAAACCCTCACCCCTGGTCCTGTCACAGCAGGCTCTTCTTAAAGGTCTGTCCCCAGATTTCTTCCAGGCTCATTTAAGCACTGCAAAGCCACCAGAAGGTCTCCCTGGAGCCTTCTCCTCTCCAGGCTGCACAACCCCAACTCTCTCAGCCTGGCTCCCAGCAGAGCCCTTCCAGCCCTGCCAGCATTGCTGTGGCCTCCTCTGGCCCTGCTCCACCAGGTCCCTGTCTGTGCTGTGCTGAGGACTCCAGAGCTGCCCCAGCACTGCAGGGGAGGTCTCAGCAGAGCACAGCAGAGGGGCAGAATCCCCTCCCTGCCCCTGCTGCCCACACTGCTGGGGATCAGCCCAGGACAAGCTGGGGCTGTGCTGTGAGTGCATGGTGCTGGCTCCTGTCCAGCTTTGCACCCCCAGCACCCCCAAGTCCTTCTCCTCAGGGCTGCTCTCCAGACCTTCATCCTCCAACCTGTGTTGATACCCAGGGCTGCCCTGCCCCAGGGTGCAGGACATTGCTCTTGGCCTTGTGGAACCATATGAAGCTGACATGGGCTCCCTCCTTGTGCATGGCCAGGTCCCTCTGGGTGCCATCCCACCTCTCAGGCATGCCAACTGCACCACCCAGCTTGGGGTCACCTGAAGGCTGTCTGGGGGTAGATTCTACCCTGCTGTGTGTCACTGATGAAGATGTTGACCAGCACTGGTCCCAGCATGCACTGCTGAGAGACACCACCTGGCATTGACCTCCCTGTGTGCAGCAGGCCACTGCCCACTGCCCTCTGGATCTGACCATCCAACCCCCTCCTTAAGCACCAAACAGCCACCCACCAAACCCATAGCTCTCCAGTTCAGAGGCAAAAATGCTGTGGAGCACCACACCGAAGGCCTCCCCGACGTCCAGATGGAGGGCATCCACAGCTCTTCCCTCTGCAGTCATTGTATCATAGAAGACCACCAGGTTGGTCAGGCAGGATCTGCCCTTGCTGAAACCCTGCTGACTGTCTTGAGTCACAGAATCACAGAACAGTGGGGTTGGAAGGGACCTCTGGAGATCACGCAGGCTGAAGCAAGTTCACCTAGATTGGGTTGCACAGGAATGAGTCTGGGCAGGTTTTGAAAGTCCCCAGAGAAGGACACTCCACAGCCTCTCTGGGCAGCCTGCTCCTGGGCTCCAGCACCCTCACAGCAAAGATGACTTCCTTATGTTTGGGAATCACCACCTGCTCCCCATAGCAGAGCTTCTAGGAGGCTCTGCTCAATGATCTTCCCGGGCAGAGCTGAGGCTGACAGGTTGGGAGTTCCCAGGCTCCTCCTTTCTATTTTTCTTTAATGGGTGCAGTGTTTCCTTTTTTTTCCCACTCACCAGGGACTCACCTGGCTTCCATGACTCCAAATGCCATGGAGAGTGGCTTGGCAACTCCAGCTGCCATTTGCCTCAGGACTCTGGGATGCATCCTGCCAAGACTCATGCTTGGCTTAAGCCAGATCACAAGTGACATAAATGCTCCTCAGCTGCCCCACTGCTGCTGCAGAGACACCAGCACCAACCAGCAGAATTCACTGCCTTGAATTCACCCCAGATGAAGTGGATTTGCTCTGTCACCAGTAGACTTTGGTCTGTAGATGTCTTCATGTTTTCCTTCCAGACCTGGAGCAATCAGTTCAAAGCAGAGCATCCATTGGATGGGAGAAGCTTCACAGTGGGAAGTTGGCTGGAAGAAGGCCAAAGAAGGGCCAGGAGAATGATCAGAGGCCTGGCAGTCCTGCCAGGTTATTTGGGGCTCGTTCAGGCTAAAGAAGGCTCAGGGGAGGCCTTATTGCCATGGACTAGTGCATAAAAAGTAGCTAGCAGGAGGATGGAGACTCCCTTTTTCCAAGGAGCCCCGTGGCAAAGACAAGGGGTGATGGGGACAAGTTACTGATGGGGACATTCCCATTGGACTCCAGAAGACAATTTTGAACCATGGGAACAGTCAGAGACTGGAATCCTGTCCCATGGGAAGTGGTGGATTCCCTACATTAGTCAGTTTGGAGGCTCAGCTTGCCAGGGGGCTGGGCCAGCTCATTTCAACTCCACCATCATCTAGACAGGTTAGACCAGATGAGCCTTGGGGTCCCTTCCAGCCTGGCACTCTATGAGGTCTGATGACTGTCACTGGATGAGGTGGCAGCACTAGGGCCATGGATTGGGTTCTGGGGTGCTTGGGAGCTCTCTGCTCTTCTCCAGCTAGCCCTGAGCCTGCAGCCACCAAACAGAAGGCAACAAACCCCAATAGGAGAAAGTGAGCTCAGAGCCCTGCCATAGCTGAGACCTTGTTCCTGGCACAGCAGTGGCATGGAGGAGGGATGGCACAGCTACAGGACTCATGGTTACACCACTTTGGTCTCAGGGTGTCCCCCTCCTCCCAGTGCCTACTATGTCATGCCAGGTGGCCTTTCCTTGTGTCATCACTGGCATCACCCAGAGGTGACAACACTCCCGGGGTAAGCCAGACCTGCTCACCCCTGAGAGCAGTCTGATGAATCTCTCCCATGGCCCAGCTCCAGCAGTTGTGGCTCCCCAGGTGTCCCCAGGCTGCAGCCCCCCAGCTCAGCCTGGAGCTTCACATTTACTGCAGAGCCTGCAGTGCTGGGGGGTGTGGGAGGCCATGGGGACGTGGCTGGAGCTGGCTATGCCTGCAGCTGCTCCTCACTCCCCATGCTGTTTGTCCAGCCCTGTGTGCCATGTGGGGCAAACATGGCCTTGTTGGAAGGAGCAGAAAAGAGAGAAAACAGAAGCTGGTACAATTCCACAGCCTCCTGCCATAGTGAGTGGTGTTTGGGAGTGTTCCTAGGCACTGAGAGCAGGGCCCTGGGCAACCCTGAGACACCTCAGAGCACAGCCCCCAGGAACTACCACAGAATGTTAGGGTCTGGAAAGGACCTCTGGAGATCATCCAGCCCAACCCCCTGCCAGAGCAGGGGCACCAGGGCAGGGCTCACAGAACACATCCAGGTGGGGTTGGAAAGTCTCCAGGGAAGGAGACTCCACAACGTCTCTGGGCAGCCTGCTCCAGGCTCTGCCACCCTCACAGGGACAAAGTTTTCCCTTCTGTTCCCCTGGCACCTCCTCTGCTCCAGCTTGCCCCCAGTGCCCCTTGTGCTGTCCTTGGCCATCCCTGAGCAGAACCTGGCTCCAGCCCTGCACATCTTTATCCCCAGCACTGAGGGCAGTCCTCAGGCTCCTCTGCTCCCAGCTCCAAGCCCCAGCTCCCTCAGCTGTGCTCACAGGAGATGTTCCACTGCCTGCAGCAGCTCTGTGGCTCTCGGCTGGACTCTCTCAAGTTCCCTGTCCTTCACTTAAGGATCTCTTGTCTCAAGAGAAGAGCTGCATGACCCATGGCACAGGAGACCTCAGCCCAGGGTGCCCAGCTGCCCCAGCAGCACCTCTCTGTTCAGCCCCATGCTGTGCTCACAGGGAGTGGATTTCAAACTCTGCCATGCAGGCAGGCAGAGCAAGCTCCCAGAGCCAGAGAGATTGGTGGCTCCTGAAAGCATGGGGACAGTCCCCAGTGGTAGGATGGTTGATTCTGTCACACTTAATTTGCCATCTTAGTGCCCTGATCTGAAGGGTAGAACCTGGACCCCTCTGTCTTGCTGTGGGAAGGTGACCTGTGCCCCACTGGCAGTGTTACTGACCCCTGCACACAGCCCTGCCCTCCTCTTTAAGCCCCAGGCATGTCCCATGCTGCTGCTGCAGCTATAGCCAGAGTCTGAGGTGGTTAGCTGCTGGTCCCCTCTGCTCTCAGCTCCCTCTGGCTGCCCTGATGGGAGGGAAGGGAAAGACTGAAGTTCTCTCCCCAGCATTGCCTGAGCCAGGAGGAGCTGATTCAAAGCAGGGCTGGCAGCTGCAGGGTCCCTTGATCCCTTCTGAGCCTGACATGAGCTAGCCTGGCCCCAGGGTGAGCTCTGGGACCCTGCCTGGCACCAAGGCAGCAGCACCTGGAGGACACAAGGTGCCCACCTGTCCTGAAAGGGTCCTGCTGGGACAATGCACAGCCAGCTCCTCAGGACCTCAGAGCTGACCCCATGCCATTCAGGGACTCAGCTGCAGGAGCCCCTGAGCCAGCAGAGATCACCTTCCTGTAACTAGCACAATGTACTGGGGAGCCCTGCTCATTGCCCAGGTGCTGTCCCGGGTCAGGCAGTCCTGGTTCTCCTCCCAGCTCTTGCTGAGAACATTCCCTTCTCACCAGCTGTGCTGTGTAGGGCTCTGCTGTGCTGGACACACAGCTGGCAGTGCCTGACCCTGCACCTTGGCAGCCCTTCAGCAGCTCTCCAAAGGGAGCCCCAAATATCTTCTCACTCCTCCCTGATCTCCTCTTAGGTAGCAGCCAAGGAGCCCTCCCTGCCACGCCAGGGCCAGGCTGACTCAGGCTGCAGGGCTGTGCCCTTGCTGCACAGGAGCTGTGGCATTTCCAGGGCCACCTCAGCCAACCTCGAGCAGTGCAGTGGAGCCTGCCCAGGCTGGGAGCTGCCTGCATGAGGTGTGCCTGCAGATAATGCTGAGCAGGGTCTGAAGTCCAGGAGATAAGAGGCTGCCAGAAGAGATTTCAGGGTCCTGCAGAAGCAGCAGAGCAGGTTTCCAAGTCACTCTGCTAGGGTCACCAGGTCATGCTGGGAGAGGTCAGGTCCTCACTGGCCACCAGCCCAGCACAGCTCTGTGGCTGCCTCCACCCTGCTCAGGTGTGCATCCCCAGAGCACAACCCTGGCAGAGGGACAGGCACAGGGGGACATCACCAAGGGACAGAGGGACAGGGGGACATTGCAGACGGATGTGCTGGGAGCAGTGGAGGATGCCTGGCCAGGGATGGAGGGAGGCAGGAGCAGGCAGAGGGCACAGCCAGGGCTCACAGCAGCCTGAGGCTAGTGGGCACAGCGCTGCCAGCACTGCCCACACCTCCTGTGCCCACACAAGGGCCCTTTGTCCCTGCCCATCACAGCAGGGATGGTGTCCCTGACGCTGCTCCCACAGCCCTGGCAGCTCTCAGGGGCAGAGTTAGGATAATTGGCAGGAGGTGCCCTTGATTGCAGGTGTCTCTGAGGGCCTGGCAGAGTCCAACCTGGGGGGGGGCCTTTGATCTGGGCTGAAGAGCTGCTCTGTGTTTCCAGGTCACTGGGATGGCCACTTCCATCTGGGAACAATCAGCTCTTTGTGCCACCCAGCATGCCAGACCCTCCCCATGCCCTGCAGCCCGGGCACATGAGCATGAGCCACCACCAAGCCCTCCTCAGGGTGGGCTCCTTCTCTGGGGGCCACAGGAGGAGCCCACCCAGCTCAGCATCCACATTTCCCAAGGGAAGTGGGAGGCTTCCAGAGCTGGAAGGGCAAACTCCTGCGGTGCACAGCCCCGGGAGGAAGCCTTTCATCCCCGGGGGGAGGGGGAACTCCTGCACAGCCCCAGCCCCTCCTCACCCCAAATCCAGCCTGGGATGGGGCAGGCAGGCACACAGAGGGGGTCCTGCACACTGGGGTCCTGCACATTGAGTCCTACACATTGGGGGGTTCTGTGCCTTCCAGTGCCTTGCACCCAACTCCTCCCCATGGGCATATCAAGGCTCTTGGAGGTCCCTGCACCTGGGCACTGCAGGGCAGGCACCTCTGCTGCATGTTGCTATTAGAGGGCCCCCCTGACATTGCTCCTGAAGCAGCAGCTCCTCAGGTGCTCATCCTGGGGCCTCCTGCTCCTCTGGAATCTGCAGCCCTAGCCCCCTGTGTCCTACTGGTGGTGGGAAGCAGAAGAAAGCCCTGAGCCTGTGAGGACTCTGCTGGTTGGACAGCCCTGCAGCAGGGCCTGGGAGCCAGGCATGTGGGGAGAAGAGCTTGGGGAGCTGAAGCCCTTCAGCAGCCTTCTGCCCCTTGTCTCCCTTTGGGGCTTTGAACTGCAAGATTTGCATCTCCATGGCCTCCATGCTCTGTGTCTTTCCCAGCTGCCTTCTCCAGCCCAGGACTCTGCAGAGTCACCTTCAGCTCCCCTTCCTCTCCCCACTGCTGGCCTTGCTCCCTTGCCTAGCCTGGGGATCTGTGCCTCCACCCTTCTGTGGGTCCAAGCTTGGCGTGGGGCTGCTGAAGGCTGTGGTTCCCATCTCAGAACAACCACTTGTCTCCAGCAGCAGGCACAGGACCTGTGTGCAGGTTCCCTTGGTTGTGAGATTTTCCTGGGCTACCAGGCAAGATGAGCTCTGCAGTCTGGGCCCTGAGGAATGGAGTGCACCACAGGTCCTCTGGGGACATGTCTGGGGCCAGTCTGACTTCTCTGGGCTGTGCTGGGGTAATGCTTTTTGTCATCCCCACACAGCATGACAGCCAAGGATCTTGTGCCTGCCCTCAGCCTGAGCAGCAGAAAGAGCTCTACCTGGGAAAGCCAGCACCAACCCCCTGTCCCCTGTGCCCCTGGGAGCTTGGCACACCCTGTGAAGGGGCATGCTGAAGCTGGAGCCACTGTGGTGGCCATGGTGACAGTGGCTGGCTGAGTGATTCAGAGCCAGCAGTGTCCTCAGGTGTGGTTTCTGGGTGTGTTTGTTGTCCTCTCCTGGTGCTGATGTCACTTCTGGTTTTGCAAAGCAAACCCTGGCAGTGCAGGGGGTGCAGGGACACCTGCTCATTTGCTAAGGAAATTCCCCAAGGAGCAGAGCAGGAGGTAGGGCCAGCAGCCACCTCTCAGCCTAGCCCCAGGGAGCTGCTGTGAGCAGCAGTGGCATGTGGGGGCCCATCCCCACTCTCACCCCCAGCCCCCACCCCTCTCCCCCCCAGATGGCTCCAGATGTCTCCAGGCAAGGAGTGAAGGAGTTCCCTCCTGCCCAGCACATACCTGGCACACCTGGGTGCTGGATCACCAGCAGTAACCCTCTCCTCTCTCTGCCCAGCTGCTGGCCTCCTGAGCCAGTCCCAGTGCCCCAAGGATCCTGCACTTCGTAGGCACGGCTGGCACTCAGCTGGGCAAGGAGCCCAGAGCCTCCGAGGTGCCACAGCTGGAGCTTTGCTGCCTCTGGACCCTCAGAGTGCCCTGGAAGGGCTGGAAGGGACCCTGACACTCATCTTGCCCAGAGCCCCTGCATGCTGTGGCCCTTTGCAGGTCTTGTTCTGTGTTCTTGCTGCCCAAGAGCTGCTCTGCTCCACGAGAGCTGCAGGACCTCCTGCCCTGTCTAAGCTCTGCCAGGCTTATGCTGCCTCAGCCTCTCCTGCTCTTTGGCTGCACCTCCCCCTGGCACCCCCGAGGCAAGGCTCCAGCTGCCCCAGGTGGAAGGGACAGGTGACAAAGGGTCCACTGCAGGTGGGGGGCACTGCAGCAGCCTCACCTGAGCAGTGCTGTCCCTGCACAGCTCTAGGATGCCCAGCAGGCTCCCTGAAGCACCTTCCACTCACACCTGGCAGCATGGGAAGTTATGCCCCAGCTTCCAGTGGCTGCTTCCAGCTGGTACCCACTCTGTGCCCAAGCTGTAGTGGTCTGAGAGATGTCCCTGCCCCCCAGAGGGACACTTGTGTGAAGGGAGCCATGCTGCACCTGGCAGCCTGTGCTGGGTAATTGCTCTTCTGATTCAGCACAGAGGTCCAAGGCCACACTTCCCAGGAAGCAGTCCTGGAGCAGGGGCTCTGGAAGCTGAGATGCCCCTGAGGCCAGGCCAGAGCAGACATGAAGCTGTCCAGGCACATGCAGCTGCAGGGGCTGTGTGCCTATGCTGGCACATGTGTGCCAGCCTTGAAGCATGGCATGGGATGATGCAGGTGTGTCTGGAGGACACTGAGGGGGAGCTATGGGCACCAGGCCCCTTGCTAGGCAGAAGGGTTGGGATGCAGTCTAAGCTGCCCAGGGATGGCTTCCTGGAGAGGTCAGCCTCAGGAGAGCGGAGAGCAGCTCCTTGGCTGCACTGTCTCTGTAGCCCAAGAGACCCTGCCAGGTCCAGGCTGTGCCAGGATAGCACAGCTCTCTGCCACTGGCACCCTCCAGTGTTATTTTGCAGGTGACTAATGGCGAGTGCCTGGGTCACAGCTCTGGCACTGGTCCCTGAGGGCAAACTAAGCTGTCTTGAGCTGGGGATGGAGCTCTGAGAGCCAGAGCTGTGCTACACATCCAGGAGCATGGCATGGAGGTGAGCAGGGAAAGCCAGGCAGAGAGTTCAGAGCACCTGGCACAGAGCCAGGCCTGGCACCTTCGCTGCACTTCCACCTCCCCAGACGTTGCTGCTCAGCATTGCCAGCTCCTGAGAAGAGCTTAAGGAAACCCCAAGCTGCTGTTGAGACCAGATTTAGATCTTGTGGCTGCTGAAGGAAGCCTCCTCCAAGGCATCTTCCAGCACTGAGCAGCCAGTCTGGAGCAGGTTTCTAAGCTGCTGGGTGTCTCGTGCAGTGCCAGGCAGCAGTGCCAGGCAGCAAGGCTCAGCAAGGCTGCTGGCAGCCACAGGGAGAAGTGGCTGGGGGCAGTGCCAAGGTGGTGCAGAGCAGTGTGGACAGAGCATGGCTGCACACCACAGCCTGCAGTGTGCTAGGCAAGGGCTGAAGTGATGACCACGGCAGGGAAAGCAGCAAAGCAGAGGGCAGGGCTGTGAGCTGTACCTGCCAGAAGCATGCCAGCCTGGCAGCCCTGGGCACCGAGCCTGCCCATGGCTGCCACCTCTCCAGGCTCATGGGCTCTGCCTCGACCAGCTCTGGGTACACAGAGCCCCAGGTTTCTCCAGGTGCTGGAGAGAGCCAGGAGCTGAGCCCTGCTGCTGCCTTTGAAGGCTGCTTGCACCTTCCCCACAAGCCTGGTGCTGGCAGCCTGCACCACCCTGGCCACTGGCCCAGGAATTGCACAAGAGGCAGGAATGAGCCCTGGCACCTGCTTCCCAGCCACCTGCTCTAAGGGACCAGCCTGGGCCCCCACCAGCCCCTGCCCAGGGGTGTTGGGGAGCAGAGCCATGGCTGGGGCCTCGGAGTGGCTTGGGCTGGGACAGCTTTGGGGACCTCCCCAAGTGCTTGTAGCCAGCCCAGTGCCCTGTGCCACGGGCCCTGGTGTCACCAGGCAAGTGACAGCACCTGGCACACTCCCATGCTGGCTGGCTTCCATGCCAGGGAGCTGCATGACTTCAGAGAAAGAGAGGAGCTGAAGTCCTGCCTCACATGATCTTGGCACAGCAGACTCAGAGGCAGTGGAAGGCACAGAGATGGCCTTGGGGTCTCCTTGATTAGAGGCCCTGCAGCCTCCCAGCAGCTTTGGCTGGCCCTGGGGGCACATTCTGGGAGTACCTGGGAGGAGAGCACTGCCAGCCCTTCCCATTGGGAAGAAGCAGCCCCAGCAAGGATCTCCTTCTGGGAAGCTCTCCTGGTGCAGTACCTGCTGTGCTCCACCCTGCAGAGGGTGGGTCTGACCTCTCTGCCTGCCTGCAGGCTGCTGGTAACCTGAGTCAGGCACCTCCTGCCCAGGAGACCTTCTCTAATGGTTGGGGAAACTGAGGCAGGGCAGAGCTTGTGATTCACTGCCAGCTTCAGGCAGTGCTGTGGAGGAGGCAGGGCCCTGAGCTGTGCTGCAGTGAGGCTGGAGGAGGGGATGCCCCCTGGGCACAGGAGAGGACAGGCTGGGGGCACAGCAGGGGGCAGGGGGCCGTGGGGTGTCTCAGCTGCAGCGTGGGGGTGAGGCCTGGGCCCTGCCCTGCCCAGCCTTGTGCAATGTGTTTACCAGGAGCCAGCAGCTGGCAGATAGCGCTGGCAGCTCACCCTCCTCAGACCTGAACCTGTTTGCCAGGCTCCCCCAGGCACTGCAGGGGCCATGGCTCCACCCTGGCCTGGCTGGCTCCTGGCAGGGAGCTGAGTGAGGAGCCAGTGGCCAGCTCTGCTCCAGCATTGCTGCTGCCCTGCAGCTGCTGCTGCCCCGGTGGGAAGTGCTGCACCACGCCAGGCCGGGCAGTGTGCTCCCAGGGCAGCTGCCAGGTGCACCAAAATATGGCCCCAGCACAGGAGGAGGTGGTGGCAGAGCTGAGCATTTACCTCCACATGATGTCATCCCAGGGAGAGAGGCAGAAATTCCCCTACTGTCCTTACAGCATTTGCTAACTTGTGTGCCAGCCACTCAGCTACCAGGCTACGTGCCCTGCATGGGCAGGACACAGAGAGTGAGGGGCAAGGCCCTTTTTAGAGGAAAATTTGCTGTTTCTGAACACTTCCCTAGAGGGGAGCCAAGGACAACATCCAGAAAGAGGTTTTTGATTTCATTTTAGCTTCCTGTGGAGCCTGAGACAAGCAGCAGTGGCCAGAAGCAGACACAGCAACAATTCTGCCTGCAGGCAGCTGGGAAGGGATTCTGGGGGAGGCCATCTCCCTGCTTCCTTCTGTGACTGAACTTGGCTCTGCTGCTGGAGCACTGCCAAGGATGAACATCCAACAGCAAGGGTCAGCAGCGCTCCTGAAGGCCTGCTGCAGTCTGGGACCCCCAGGAAAGAGGCCCTGGCAGCAGCAGTGGAGACCTCAGGTGCTTCTACCAAGCCTGTGCTGATCGCTGCTGCTCCAGGTACAGGGCATCATGGAGCATCACCAGCCTCTGCTGAAGCTGCTGCCCCTGCCCAGCCAGGAGCTTTGCCCAGGCTGCACACAAGGCTTGTTCTCAGCAGCTAACCTCAAAATGCAGCTCCCAGTTAACCCAGTTTGACTCTGGGCAGTGCTGAACCCTCCAGAGCACATCACGTGTGAGCTGCTCTCCCTCTGGCCTCCGTGCTGGCTGGGTGCCACCACATGATTCATGCCAGTTCCCAGTGCCAACGGCTGGGATTGTCCTGGAGATATTTATTGCTTGGTAACCAAAGGAGGTCCTGGCTGGCAGGAGCTCACCTTCCAGGCAGGAGGCACAAACTGGTATGCTCAGCCTGGCAGGGGCAGCAGGGGCAAGGCAGGCAGCTGGGCAATGCCTGCTGCTGCTGAAGATTTGGCCCCTCTGGCACTGCAGGGCCATGGGAATGGCTGTGCCATGGCTCAGCATTACTCCTGACACCTGCTCTGGCTGCCCAGGGAGGGCTGTGCCACCCTCGCTGCACTTTGGGCTCCTGCTGGGCACTCATTGCTGCCTGCTAGTGCCTGAGAGGTCCCCCTGGCTCCTCTGCCACCCCAGCTATGCAGCAGGAACCCTGGCAGGGCAGGGCTCACACCTGACAGAGAAATGTTTTCAGCCACCCCATGCCAGCAATATCTGCCTGCAGGGTGTGTGTGTCCCTGGGCACAGCAGGGTTTGCATCAGTTGCTGCTCAAGGATGGGTCCCCAAATGCAGGTCCAGCCCAGCCCTGTCCTCTCCTGGTGCCAGCCTGCAGCAGCTTTCTGTCAGCCAAGGCTGACCTGTGGCATCCTGGCAGGTTTCTGGCTCCTGCAGGAGACCAAACTCTTGCTCCTGTCCCTAAGGCCAGAGGGCTGCAGGGGGTGGGAAGGGTGAGCACAGCACATCCGGAGGCCACCATGCCTAGGAGTCAGGAAGGGGTCTGGAGGGTCCTTTGCTGCTCCTGTTTTCCCCTCAGTCCTGTGTGTATGGGCATGGGCTGGGGTGGGCTCCTGTCCTGTGAGGAGCTGGCCTCACCCCATGCTCTGGGCATTCTGGGGCTGGGGACTCAGCCCTGGCACAAAGACCTGAGCCTCTTCTCCTTCTTGCAGGCTTTATTTCACAGTGCCCCTCACTTGGCACCTGCCCCTGCTCCTTCAGGGAGAGCTCAGGGAGGTGTCCTGGCAGCCCATGGGGGCAGGCAGCCTGTGCTGAATGGTCTCACACCTACATGGGGCAGCCATGTAAAGGGGCACAGGATCCCACCCCCATTCCTGGAGCAGCCACAGACTTATCTACTCCGAGGCAGCTCATGGCACCATGGCACAAAGTCCTTCCTGCCCCTGCTGGAAAAACCCCTGGAAGGAGTTACCCACAGAAGCTGTGGTGATACCACCTGGGTATGGTGCCAGGCAAGCTCCTGCAGCTGTCTGCCCTAAGCAGCTGTGCTGGACTAGTGCCCTCCAGATGTGCCTCCAGCATCAGCCTTCCTCTGCTCTCCCCTTTAGGAACCTGGCAGCTGTCTGGAGGAGGTCCCCCGTGGGGATGTATCTCTACATCGTCCTGTCCCGAGAGCTACAGAGGCCACCGGAGCCTGGCCCAGGTGGGGAGGGTGCCTGGGCACTGGGAGGATGCCCGGCCATGGGGAGGGTGCCCAGGCTGGGAGGGTGCCCAGGCACAGGGAGGGTGCCCGAGCACTCTCCAGGTGTGTCCCAGGCTGCTCCGTGCGGTTTCAGCAAGAAGAAGAGCAGGTCCCCGAGTGACCCAGCCAGCCGCTTCTGATTGGCTGGGGCAGGGCAAGGCGGCTCCCCCGGCCAATCAGAGCACAGATGCAACTCCTACAGGTGTGGCAACAGCGGGCAGCCTCTGATTGGCTGTTTGCTTCTCTCCTGAGGGTTTATTAGAGAGAGCTGGTCTCTGATTGGCTGCTTGGCTTTCATCACTGCTTCCTTGCTGGCTATGGCATCACAGCCTGGGGCAAGGCCTGGTGCCAGCTGCACCCAAAGCCTGCTCACAGGAACCCCCAGACCTTGCATGGCATCAGTCCCTGCCACAGGGCTGGAGACAGCCCCACAGGGGCTGCCCAGTCCCCATGAGTGGGTGGTGGTGCAGGGACAGGTTGCCCATGAGTGGCTGGTGGTGCACAGGGCAAGTTGCCCACATGCTCCTGAGAGGAGGGCAGAGCCTCCCCTTGGCTGGTCCCATGGGCACATGCTCTGCCAGAGGCAAGGCCAGGCACCAGCAGCCCTGATGTGGGAGCTGCTGTCACACCCTCAGGGGAGGATGTCTCTGCCTCCTTCTGGGCATCACCCTCTGCTGGGGATGGCCACCAAAGGCCTGGGCCAGGCTTTAAGCATCAGTGCCCTGCCTTCCTTGCTCCACTCTGTGACCTCGGAGCAAGGCCCAGAACCTGAGAAAACAAAACAGTGCAGGTGGGAAATGATTCCTGCCTGGAATGCTGAGAGCTTTAACCAACACCTGACCCCTTAGGAGCAGAGTGCCTGCAGCATCTGTCCTGTGAGGAGAGGCTGAGACCTCTGGGCTCCTCAGCCTGGAGAAGAGCAGCCTGAGAGGGGACCTCATGAATGTCTAAAGGGTAGAGGTCATAAGGATGGGGCTGGGACATGGCAGGACGAGGGGCAGGAGGTACAAACCAGAACCCAGAAGGTTTTACTTGAACGTAAGGAGAAGATTTTTGCTGTGAGGGTGCTGGAGCAGGCTGCCCAGAGAGGTTGTGGAGTCTTTCTCTGGAGGCTTTCCAAACCCTCCCAGGCACATTCCTGTGCACCCTGATCCAGGCCAGCCTGCAGGAGCAGGGAGGTTGGACAGGATGATCCCCAGAGATGGCTTCCACCCCCAGCACTCTGTGGCTCTGTCAGCAGCTGGATGTGTGCAGCACAGTGGGGCTGAGGCAGTGCACAAGCTGAGGGGGATGGGGATGAGGCACCCCTCGTGTGCCTTCCTCCCTGTGTGGCAGCAGCTCAGCTTCCACAGCAGATGAAAAGAGGAAGGTCCTTTCCTACCCCACCACAGCTGCACTGGGGCATTCCTGAGGAGCAAAGTCTTTGGCACTGCCAGACAGCCCTAGTGGGCTGTCACTTGCCAACAGAAGGCTTTTCTCCAGCCTTTAGTACCATCACCAGGATCTGGGCAGGTCAGAGCCATGGGCCAAGGCTGACTGGATGAAGTTCTACAAGGCCAAGTGCCAGGTCCTGCACCTGGGGCACAACAACCCCATGGTGAGCTACAGACTTGAGGATGTGTGGTAGGAAAGCTGCAACTTGGAGAGGGACCTGGGGGTGTTGGTTGGCAGTCACTGACCATGAGCCAGCAGTGCCCAGGGGGCCAAGAAAGCCAATGGCATCCTGGCTTGGATCAGAAGCAGGGTGGGCAGCAGGGCCAGGAGGTGCCCATCCCCCTGTGCTCAGCACTGGGGAGGCCACACCTCGAGTGCTGTGTTCAGCTCTGGGCCCTCCCTGCAGGAAGGACCCTGAGGGGCTGGAGCCTGTCCAGACAAGGGCAGCAAGGCTGGAGAAGGGCCTGGAGCCCCTGGGCTAGAGGAGGGGCTGAGGGAGCTGGGGGTGTTCAGGCTGGAGAAGAGGAGGCTGAGGGAGACCTCATTGCTCTCTACAGCTCCCTGAAGGGAGGTTGGAGTGAGGAGGGGACAGCCTCTGCTCCTGGGTGGCAAGGGACAGGAGCAGAGGAAATGGTTCCAAGCTGCTCTGAGGGAGGCTCAGGCTGGATCTCAGGAAATATTTCTGCACTGGAAGATTCTCAGACATTGGAAGAGGCTGCCCAGGGCAGTGCTGCAGTCACCATCCCTGGGGGTGTTCGAGCAGCATGGACCTGGTGCTTAGGGCCATGGTTTGGTGCTGAGCCTTGGTGCTGGGTCAGGGCTGGGCTGGATGAGCTTGGAGGTCTCTTCCAGCTTCTGGGATTCTGTGATCAGCAGCACCAGCTCCAAAAAGGATTCCCATGAGCCTCAGCTGATGACCTCAGTCTTCACAGACCATTGCACTGCCAAAATCCTCTGACTCTGCCCCAGGACACACTGCTGAACCCCCTGCCATGGATCCCCTGCTAGCTAGCAGTGAGCTCCCTCAGCCCCTGGGTGAAGACACTCTTCTGGGTGAAGGTCCTGGGTGAAGACACTCCTCTGGGTGAAGGTCTTGGCATCTTCTCTCTCCATTCCTGTTCTGCAATTTTGTTCTGTTGGCATCACCACCCCAGGGACCTTGTTGAACCTCCTCATGGTGAGGCAGGATCCAGCCTGGGAGGCTCCTGCTGTGCCTCTCCCAGGAACAACAATGTGAGGGCTTCACCTTCCTTCTCTGTAGTTGTGGAACATCTTCCTCACGAGGAGTGCCTGAGGGAGCTGAGGGCTCCTTAGCTTGGAGAGGAGCCTGAGGGTGACCTCATTCATGTTTGTAAAGATGTTCAGGGGGAGTACCCAGAGGCTGGAGCCAGGCTCTGCTGGGTGATGCCCAATGCCAGCACAAGGAGCAGTGGTGGAAATTGAGGCATAGGAAATTCCATGGAAACAGGAGGAAACATTTTGTCACTGTGAGGGGGACAGAGCCTGGAGCAGGCTGCCCAGAGAGGCTGTGGAGTCTCCTTCTCTGGAGATATTCCAAACCCACCTGGATGTGTTCTGTGTGCCCTGCCCTGGTGACCCTGCTCTGGCAGGGGGTTGGACTGGATGATCTCCAGAGGTCCCTTCCAGCCCCTGGCATTCTGTCATTCTGTGGTTCTCTGCCCTGAGTGCTTCAGTTGCACTCAGCTGTTTGCTGACTCCAGCCTCTTTGGCAGGCAGCTACCTTTTGTGTACTTACAAAACGTTTCAGAGCTGTTGTGCTTCAAAACCAGAACCTGGCTCTCCTGACCTGGGTTTACATTTCTCTTGCCCAGGTTTACACTCTGCTGTTTGCCTCATCTGGCCATGGCTGTGGAACCTCCTTGGACATCTCCCCTCTGTCCCCAGCATCACACTTGCACAATACCCAAGGGAAAGACTGAGCTGATTCGGTGTAAAACAGATCTTCCCTTCCCCAGGGACTGTTTAGACATCAACTCCATGTCCTGTGCCTGGCCCAGGGGCTGTGTCCTGCTGAAATAGAAGCACAATCCCCAACCTGTACCCCACTGACATGGCCCTGGAGGGCTTTCCAGGGCTGGGCTCCAGCCAGGCTGTGGGGGGTGAGCTGTGAGTGGCAGCTGTGTGCATTCCATCTGCAACACCTCCTGCTGGCCTGGCTGGCTGCACTCCTGCAGCTGAGATGCTTGAGTTGCTTGGGGGCTGAGACGATGGAGATGTGCTGGCCAGGCTGCTGCTGCTCCTAGCAGCTGCTGGGGACACACTCTTGGAGGGTAAGGTTAAATCCCACCAAGGCAGGGTCCTTGTGAAGCTGTGGAGAGCTGCAGAGAGCCGCCTGAGTGGCAGCACAGCCCCCGGGGGAAGCAGCACAGCCCCTGAGGGAAGCAGAGGGAAGCAGCACAGCCCCAAGGGAAGCAGCACAGCCCCCAGGGGAAGCAGCACAGCCCCCGAGGGAAGCAGCACAGCCCCTGAGGGAAGCAGCACAGCCCCAAGGGAAGCAGCACAGCCCCCAGGGGAAGCAGCACAGCCCCCGAGGGAAGCAGCACAGCCCCAAGGGAAGCAGCACAGCCCCCAGGGGAAGCAGCACAGCCCCCGAGGGAAGCAGCACAGCCCCAAGGGAAGCAGCACAGCTCCCGGGGGAAGCAGCACAGCCACCTTTGCTGTTGTTGCTCCCTGGCAAGCAGACGACTTTTGCATCCTAGGGCCCAGAGATGCTCTCCAGCACTGCCAGGAGAGGATGATGCCTTGGAGAAGATGATCCATGCTGCTCAACAGCCTAAGACTGCTGAAAGCCATGAGGGCATCTCTGCTGTGCCAGCCCCAGTGCAGGGGACCGTGGTTGGTAGGAACAGGGGTGCCCCTGCCATAGCTGGGGTGGGGGTCTGTGCTCAGCAGGGTGCAGGTGTGGGCATGAGGGCTCACGATCATGTCCCTGTCCGGGAGGAGCTGAGGCAGCCCCCTGCGCCCCTCCCGGCTGCATTCCTGCCGGCTGAGTCAGGGTTTGCAGACACTGCCCACACCTGATACCACCCACACCTGCCCAGCGACTGCAGAGGCCTCAGCTCCTCCTCCTGGCACAGCAGCTTTGCAGGACTCTGCCACTCAAGTTCAGAAAGGTGTTTGGGAGTGGGGAAAGGAGAAGGAGGAGAATGGCTGCCATGCTGGCTTCAGGCTTGGAGCTGCAGTGAATGCATCTTACAGGGCTCCTTGCTCCTCCAGGGTCCCCTGGGTGACCTTTGCCACTTCCAGCTCTCCCAGACTCTGTCTGCCAGCAGGCTGCTGCCATGTGGACCCTCTGGGTGTGATGCCACCATGCTGACCTTGGGCTGGCTGGGCAAGACTACTGGTGCCCTTGACTACTGAGACCTGGTCCCCATGCTAAGCATGGTCCCATCCAGACGTTGCAGGCACAGCATCTCTCCAAAGCAGGTTCCAAGGCAACTGCAGAAGCACAGAGTGGCTGGCACCAGGCAGCTAATGCTCCTCACCTCTCAGTCATGGAGTGGGAAAAGATCAGTGGATGCAGAAGGGTCCAACCATCCTCCAGGCTGTGATCAGAAAGCTTCAGCATCCTTGAATCCAGGACAGGAAGAGAAGTAAGAAAAGGCAGCTAAAGAAAGCTTGTAAAAAGAGATGCCCAAAGATGTGTTTTGGTGAAGGACCAGAGCTACCTCTGACAGTGGCAGAGAGGCATCAGAGACAAGAAACCATGTTGGAGAGTGGAAAACCAGAGCTGTGCCCAAGTGCCAGGTGCCACATGGGACTGAAACTCTACCTCGAAGCAGGAATTATCTCCAGTGACCTACTGCCCTCCTAACCAGGGCAGCAGCACTGATCACACTGGGCTGGAGACAGAAAGCAGGAGAAGCTTCCAACCATGCAGCAAAACTCAGTACCAGCCCTTGGTGCCAGGGCATTTCTATTTCACACTAAACTGACTCAGGCTCTCCCACTTCTTGCTGGTCTCCCTCACCCTCACAGCTGTCCCCACCCCAGTGTGTTGCACAGGGGTGCCAGGGCAGGTCCTTGCTGCATGGGATCTGCTCAACTGGCAATGATGAAGTAGTTTTGGGGCAGGTTTTGAACAGGCACCAGAGCTGGTGCTGCAGGTTCTGTCTCCTCCAAACCTTGCCCACTTGCCCCTCTGTGAGACTAAGGCAGAGCTGCTGCTTTTTGCCTGCTCATCCTCATTTTGAGTCTCTTTGGGCTGCTGTCTGTCCAAGTGCTGAGGCAGGTGGAGGGCAGAGGGTACATGCTTGCATCACCCTCCTGCTGGGTGAGTGCAGGCCTGCTGGGCTTGGTCTGGATGCTGCTTTCTCAGTGCTTAGCAGCCTGCCTGGGGTCACCTGCACTGTGGTTACTGGTTCAGGCCACCTGCCTATCTCTGGTGGGCTGGGCACTTCCTTTCACACTGGGACATCCCCCTCCATGCTCCATTCAGTACTTTTGGTGTGCTTGCAGCCTGCACTGTGGTCCTGCTGAGATCCTTGCTTTGTGCTCACCACTTCCAGCACCGTTTGGTACAAGCAGCCTCTGCCCTGTGCCAGCAGGACAGAGCTCGATGTGCCCAGGTGAAGGGAAGGGACATCCTCACAGGTGGCTCTTCCCACAGGTGTCTGAGCAGTTGATGTCACTCTGCAGTGGCAGGAGTGTCCTTGCAGTGCCTGGCAGTGCTACCTCCAGCCTGGCAGCCTGCCTCCTCCACCAGCCCTGGAGCCTGGCACAGTGTGAGCTCTGGTGCCTGCCCACGGTGCCTTATCTGCCAGCCTGCAGCTGGCAGTGGGGAGACAGCCCCAAATCGGCACCCACAGCCAGGAGCTGGCAGGAGCCCAGGCACTCAGGGCAGGAGCACCCTGGCTGTGCCCCACCAGCTCTGCTCACACTGGGGCTCTGCTTCCCACTCTGTGTTCTGGGGGTCACTCCGCACCTCGTGGGTCCTGGCAGGCCCTCCAGTGCTGTGCCCTCCCTGCTGTGCCAGGCTCAGGGAGCAGCACCAGTTGCATCCCTCTCTCTCTCAGTCCCTCTGCTTGTAGTCTCTGCTGGCAGCCCCAGGGTTGCTCCCACACAGTGAGGGCAGAGAACTTGTCTGATTTTTCTGTGTCCCACCAAGGTGTGAAAATCCTGCCAGGCCAGGCAGGACCTGGTCCTGCCCACTGTGCAAACCTCTGTGGCCATGGATTTGACAGCAGACTGAAGGCACCCCTGTAGGACCAAGAGATCAGCTGCCTGAAGTCCAAAGAGTCCCCAGGAGGGCAGTGGGATTATAGCCAATCCTGGACCTCTGCCTCTCTATCCTATAGCCCAGATTTTCACCCCTCCTGTGCTGGGGTAGTTGCAGTCACCAGCTGGCTGGGGACACAGACACCACCAGCCTGCTCCTGTGGCCATGGTGTGCAGCTCTTCTCTTGCATTTTGGAGATGTTTTGTGTTTGAGGGAACAGAAGCAGCACCTTCACCTCCAGGCCAATGGGCCTCAACCTGCCCAGCACCAGTGCCCAAGGTCTCCATGGAGGCCATGCCTGTGCCTGGATGTCTCCTCCCTGCCTGTGCAGTGCATCAGGAACCACCTGGTCTGTAAGTGCTGTCCAGCAACAACAGAAGTCAGAGCCTGTCCTGGATGTGCTTGCACCATCCCACTGCTGCATTTAGTGTCCCCCCACTCTAGGGGCTCCAGGATCCCATGGCCTGGTGCTGTGGCCTCCAGGAGCCCAGCTCTGTATTGCTGACAGGGCTGCAGGGTTCAGGACTTGCTCTGTCCCAGGTGGTGCTGCTGAATGGAGCAGGTGGGGAAGTGCCCAGTGTGGTGATCAGGATGTGCCAGGCAGCAGACCATGCCCGTGGGTGTGCTGCCAGCGACAGAGGGGTGAAGAATCTGCCTCAGGCATGAGCCTCAGACAGCTCCAGAAGGGTTCCTTGGAACACAGTAGCTTCTCCCAGGGGATAATGGCCCAGACCCTGGCAGAGCTCTGGAGTCTGCTGGTCAAGCAGTCCCTCACCAGCTCCACAGCTGCCCCAAGCTCTGGGCAGCAGAGAGATCCCCAGCTACACTCACAAGTGCCAGCAGCACCAGGCTGCCACTGCTGCTCCTTCAGCTGGGTGCCCATGAGCCAGGCAGGTGGCCTCACCTCACCTCTCACTGCCACACCTGGAGATACCAGTGGGGTATGGCTGTCACCTGGTGACTCAGGGACACACAGGTATCAGTCCTGTGTGGCAGAGCAGACAGGTGCCTGTCTCCCCCCATGGGCTCCTGCCTCCAAAGACCTTAGCACAATCTTCTCCCCCACTTCCTCTGCCACAATAAGGATGTGACCAGTTCTGTGGGACACCTCAGGTCTGTGGGACACCTCAGGTCTGTGGGACACCCCAGGTCCGTGGGACACCCCAGGTCCTTGGGGTCCTGGTGTGGCCTTGCCTCGACCTTCCTCCAGCAAAGGCTCCTCTGGCTCCAGCGAGGATCCCTCGGGAGGTGTCTGTCTGGCAGGGCATGGGCACAGCCCACCCAGGCAGTGGGCACTGAGAGCTGCCCTGGGGACACAGCTGTGCCCTGTCACATCTGCAGGGTAGAGGTCAGGTCTCACGGGGGCTGAGCTGCTGTGATGGTGACCTGGGTGGGAGCAGCACCAAGAGTCCCCAGTGCTGCTGGGGAGGGTGGCTGCAGGGGGCCCGGGCACAGGGTCCCCAGCCCCAACCCTCATTTGCATGTGCACAGAGCAGGGAATTTCCCTGTTTTTTTCCGTCAGCAAGGAGCTGAACTCTCTGTGCAGTGACCTTCATCCCCACCCAGGGTGGGGCACCCACAGCAGCTGCCAAATGTCACTGTTCTACCCCACTCCCAGCAGCCTGGCAGGCTGGGGACCAGGCCCTCTGCTGGGGGACAGCAGCACTGGACCCTACCCCCATCACCCATGCAGTGCTGGCTTGGTGCACAATGACCTGGCAAATCACCCCTGCCAGCCCCCAGGATGGCCCCCAGGGAGGGCAGGGTCTCCCAGGTCACCCTTGAGTATCAGTGGGGTCGGTGCTGCCCACCCTGCTGCCAGCCCCAGGCACAGAAACCTTGCCCTGTAGGAAGGGGTCAGCAGTGGAACCAGCTCTGTGCTGTTGATGGCAGACGTTGGCAGGGACGTTTCTGGGGGTGCTCAGTGTGGCAGCATCAGGCCCTGCTCGCTGTGGCCAGGTGCTGCTGTGGATGCAGGGAGGGCAGTGGCTGGTCAGGGTGGTGAGGATGAGCTGCCTGGTTTGAAGGAAAGCTGGAGGGGGGCACCAGAAGAGGCCACTCAGAAGACCACATCTGGGTATGGGGTGCAGGTCTGTGACTGGCACCTCTGCAGTAAGGCAGCCTGTGGTCACCTCTGCCTGCCCCAAGGAGTTCACAGCCCTGTCAGCTCCTTCTGCGTACACCTCAGCCTCTTCTGAAGCTCCCAGCACATCTGTGACCAGTGCTGGACACAGACATCCCCTCCCACTGCACTGCCCTGCTGCCAGGCTTGAAGCCCAGCAGCCCTTGGGGGCTTGGCATCCATGGCACAGGGGGATCATCATGCTAAGCACCTGAGCACACCTGCAGCTCCCTCCTAGCAGCTCTGCCAGCAGGCACAAGCCATGGAAGTGCCCAGGGCACAAATCACCTGGACTTGTTCTGAGGCCTTCACAGGATCACAGAATGCATCAGGCTGGAAGGGACCCTGTGAGAGCCAACCCCCTGCAGGCAGCAGGGACAGCGCCAGCTCAGTCAGGCTGCCCAGGGACACATCAAGTCTGACCTTGAGTGTCTCCAGGGATGGAGCCTCCACCACCTCCATGGGCAGCCTGTTCCACTGTCACCATCCTCACTGTGTGCTTCCTCCTGATGTCCAACCTAACTCTGCCCTGCTCCAGTTCCAAACCATTGCCCCTCGTCCTATCCCCACAGCCCCTTCTGAACAGTCCCTGCCCAGCCTGCCTGCAGGTCCCCTGCAGCTCTAAGGTCTCCCTGGAGCCTTCTCTTCTCCAGGCTGAACACCCCCAGATCCCTCAGCCTGTCCCCATAGCAGAGGTTCTCCAGACCTTTGATCATCTTTGTGGCCTCCTCTGGACCCTCTCCATCAGCTCCAGGTCCTTCCTGTGTTGAGGGCCCCAGAGCTGAACCCAGNCCAGGTGCAGGACCTTGCCCTTGGCCCTGTTAAGACTCAGGCTCCCCTGATCCCTGTTCCCCACCCTTGGCTGCTGGGGCAGAGCCTGGCTGGAGGCTGAGGGCTGCTCACCATCAGCCTCTGCAGCAGGTTTTTTCCACTGGTGTTTCCCCAGTGCCCAAGCTCTGGAGGCAGGTGGCACAGTCACAGTCACCCCAGCTGCCCCTCCCTCTGCCGACACCAGTGGGGGTGGCAGCCCAAACACAAGTCACCAGCACAGCCCTCCTGCCCTCAGAGCTTGCCCAGACCTTTCTCCTGCCCTGGAGCTGCAGGGCTGCAGGAGGAGCTGGGGTTCACTGAGAGCTCCCTGGAGGTGGCTCTAGGAAACAGGGGTGACAAGCCCTTGGCCTTGCAGCACTGTGGTTCCACAGATGCTCCAGCTGGCATCCCCCAAGACTTAGAGGGGCAGCTGCAATGGTCCCTGTGCAGCTGCCACCCCCAACCCAAGCCTCACACAGCTCTGAAGTCCCCAGCCACAGAGTGGGGGACACACAGCAGGGGACTGTGGAGCTTAGCACAAAGCCCAGAGGAGCTGTTTGCAGAGCTGGAGGGACTGACCGGAGAAAAGTTGAGAACCCAAATACCTCATCCCCCCCCAGAGCAGGCAGAGGGCTTCGGGACAGCCTGCTCTG
>VXBD01008840.1:38006-53110 GCA_013399975.1 Indicator maculatus
CCTCTGCCCCACACTGCCTCTGCCCCACACTGCCTCTGCCCCACACTGCCTCTGCTCCACACTGCCCCTGCCCCACACTGCCTCTGACCCACACTGCCCCTGCCCCACACTGCCCCTGCCCCACGCTACCTCTGACCCATGCTGCCCCTGCCTTGGGCCCTCTGTTCCTGCCCTGGACACGACCTGCCTGGGGCTGGCAACACCTCTGGTGTCGTGGCCCCAGCCCAGGCAGAGCCTCAGGGCCCTGTGGTGAGCCATGCAGGAAGCTCTGGGAGCTCACCTCCTGCTGTGGCCCCAGCAAAATCCCCACTGCCCTTTTGGATTCCCTGCTGCAGACTGGCATGGAGGGCTCATGGTGTGCTTCAAACCAGTGCCCACTGGGAACCCTGCCCACAGGAGCAGAGCCAGTGGCCCACAGCAGGTCTGGCAGTGCCAGCTGCAGGGAGCTCAGTGCTGGGAAGGGGCAGCAGAGGCTAATCATGAGCTCTGGAGGGGGGCAGGAGCAGGGAAGGAGGAACTGAGAGACTTTCCTGGCTCCTGCACCCAGCTCTCACCAGGCTGTGCTGGTCAAACATCTCAGGCTGCTTCAGCCAAAGGCCTCCACTGTCTGGACTGCCCACTGCATGCCAGCTGTGCAGGGCAGCGTCCCTGGCACACTGCTGGGGACTCCAGGCTGTACCATAAGGCACCAAGTGAGGCTGGCTCAGCCCAGGAGACCAGGAGTCAACTCTGAGCCAGGGTGGGCACTGATGTTTGGCATAAAAATCCTAGAGGAGCATCTTGAGGAGGGGACAGGGCAGTGGTGAGGAGCTCCTCAGCAGTGCCACCTTCCACTGCTCTGCCTCCAGTGCAGCAGCTGCCCCAGCACAGACTGTGCCTGCACCAGCCATCTGTGTTTGCCTGTCCCCTTCCTGCCCTCTGTCCCCTTTCCAAGGAGCCACCAAGCTCCACGCAGCAGCAGAGCAAACAGGTGTGGGCCAGCCCTGCCACCAGCCCAGGGTGCTGCCTGCAGACAAAGGAGACCTTTCTGCTCTCTCTGGCTGCTGAGCCTGCTCTGCCCACAGGCACTCTAGCAACAGAGGTGCCACCAGCTGAGGGGTGCCAGGGGCAGCTTGCCCTACTGTGTCTGCAAGGCCCCCAGGGCAGCTCCATGCCTACTGGCAGCTGCTGGGGGCAGCCCTGGGGAGCTCAGCAATGTTCCAGGCTGCAGCTTCAGAGGCATTTCTGACATTGTCTCTGATTTAAGGCAAACTGCTTCCAACAACTGAGACAGCTCAGGGGCAGAGCTGGGGGTGACCTCGGGCTGTAGTTGCAGGAGGCTCTCAGCTCTGCTGGGTCTAAGCTCACTGTTGGGGTCCTGTGTTTCTGCCAAGAGCAGGGGGAAGATGGATGTCTGGCATCTCCCAGAGCCCTTGGTGAGGACACTTACACAATGGCTTGGCAGGGCACAGACCTGCCCAGCTGCAGGTGCAGAGCAGCAGGAGTGAGGCCATGGGGAGGAGGGCTGATGGAGGTCATGGGGGAGGGCCTCAGTGCCAAGGTGCCAGGGTGGTGCCTGCCATGGGAAGCAGGGCAGCTCATCCCTGCCACCCTGCTGTTCACCCAGACTGCCTGCAAGCTCAGCTCAGCATCTCTGGTGCTGTCTGCTCCTAGCAAAAACGCTGCTCATAGCCTCATGCAGACAGCACCATGTCCCCTCAGTGACCACCACCCTTCCTGCTGCCCATCTCAGCAGGTGGCATCATGGCTGCAGGCACAGCTTGTTGCTGCCCAGGTTTCCAAGCTTTCTCCACCTCAGTCATGCCCTTGTGCTTGGATCAGAGCAAACTGCCTGGGGAATTCCATCACAGGGCCAGGGAAGAAGGAGAAACTGATACTGGGCTCCTTCCTGAGGGTGGTGCTGGGGCACGAGTGGGACACTGCAGCTCCCTGGGGAGGCAAGAGAGGAGCCACAGAAACTCATCACTGAGACAGGCACTGCCCTCTCACACCCTGGGGTCTTGGTGCTGGTACCCCTCCAGCCAGGGAGAGACAGTTCAGCAGTGCCACCTGACAGGGCATCCTCCTGTGTCCCTGCTGAGCATCTGGAGAGCCCTGGGGGGTGGAAGGTGAGGCAGTTGCTGGGTGCCTCTGTAACCACCCCTGGCTGCAGCAAAGCTCTCCTGCTCCAAAGGGACGGCTCAGAAAGGTCCCGAGATGGGGCAGGTGTTGGGTGTGGTGCAAGACAGGCTCAGAGACACTTCTGGCTGCTGCTGCTTTCCATCAGATTGGTTTGAATGTGGTGCTGAGGGCTTCCCCTGAGGCTCCAGGGGGTCTCAGGGTGGGATGTGGTTTTTATTCAGACTTGTCCAAAACTTGGAGGGTTGAATGAAATCTCTGGAATAGAGAATGTAGGGAGGAGCCTCCCCTGGGCCCCAGGGGAAAGCCTGGAGTCTGCTAAAGCACCTCCAGGGAGATGTCTGCAGCCCCCAGGCAGAGGCTCATCTCCTGAGAAACAGCCTCAGGCGTCTGTGAATCTGGGCTGGGCAAGGCAAAAGTTTGCTGAGCAGAGAGCCTCTGGGCTGGTGTCTAGCCCCCAGCCTGGGGATGCTGGCTGGGAGCTCCTGGACAGAGGGGAGCAGGAGAAGCATCTCAGAGGCTGCTTGGGCAGTGATTCCCTGTGTGACAGAGCCTGTCTGAGGTCACTCCCACACCACTGAGGTGTCACCTTGCCCCAGTGAACTCTGCTGTTGTCTTCAGGCAGCTCCATGACACATTCCACCGTTGTGCAATGCCCATGAAACGAAACTAAAAATAGCTGCTTGCAGGAAAACACCTCCCAGCCTTTCTGCTGGGAGCTGCTGGCACCCAGCACCCTGCCATGCCTCCTGGCAGGCCAGCAGTGCACCAAGGGCTCCCTCCTCTGAGCTGATGTGGGCACTGAGCAAAGACCTCAGCCTCCTCTGAGCTCCTGCACCAAGCCCTGCCTTGCCCCTGCTCCTCCTTGTCCAGATGGTCACCAGGCAGCACAATTGAAATGCTGCCAAGTTGCCCATGCCCTGGCTCTGCTGGCATCTCCACACCTGGACACAGCATTGTGCCCCATGCTGACTGGACACAGTTCAGCTCATCTGGGGATTGTTCTCCATTTGGCTCATTTTAGGCAGAGAATGGTGGGGCAAGACCAGAGTAGTGATGCATGCTGAAGTTGGTCTCCTGGCTCTGGTGCCCCCAGCACAAGAAGGACCTGGAGCTGCTGGAGAGGGTCCAGAGGAGGCCACAAAGATGATCAGAGGCTGGGGAGCCTCCCCTGTGGGGACAGGCTGGGAGAGCTGGGGATGTTCAGCCTGGAGAAGAGAAGGCTCCAGGGAGACCTCAGAGCAGCCTTCCAGTACCTGAAGGGGCTCCAGGAGAGCTGGGGAGGGACTTTGGACAAGGGCTGGGAGTGCCAGGATGAGGGAGAATGGTTTTGAGCTGGGAGAGGGAAGAGTGAGAGTGGAGAGGAGGAAGAAATTGTTGAGAGTGAGGCTGGGGAGAGCCTGGAACAGGTTGCCCAGGGAGGCTGTGGATGTCCCCTGCCTGGAGGTGTTCAAGGCCAGGCTGGATGAGGCCCTGAGCATCCTGGGCTGGTGGGAGGTGTCCCTGCCCATGGCAGGGGGTTGGAGCTGAAGGAGCTTTGAGGTCCCTTCCAACCCAAACCATTCTGTGACTCTATGAACGTTTCACAGATTTCCTTTGGGTCCCTTGCGGAGCAGCTGAAGCAATTTTTAGCCCAGAGCAGTCCTGGGTGGTCTTCAGGCTGTCACTGAGCTCAGCCTCAGACATTCTCCCTGTGTGCCAGGTGGCCTTCACTGGCAGTGGGCCAGTGGTCAGCCAAAGGTGTTGGTGCCACTGTCTGCTCCTGCAGCCCCCAGCCTCTCCTCCTTAGAAACAGCCAAATGATGCTCAAAGCTCACAGAGTGAAACAGCAGCCCCCAGCTGCAGGGGAAGCAGTGTGAGGAAGGGCTGCACCAGGCACAGCTGCCAGCTCCTCCCTGGGCAGGAGGCACCTCAAGCAAAAGCTGCCAGGCTGCAGGTGTACCTCTGATTTCTGTGGTCTTTGCTGATCAGCTGCCATGCACAAGGCAGGAACTGGCTCCAGTGCAGGAGGGGTCAAGGACTTGCCCTTGGCTAAGCCAAAGGATTTGAGAACCCCATCTGGGGAGCAGTACAGCTTGGGGGCTGATTTGCTGAAGAGCAGCTCTGGGGAAAAGGGCCTGGCAGCAGGGTGACAGGGGACAGCAGAGTGACAGGGGACAGCAGGGTGACAGGGGACAGCAGGGTGACCATGAGCCAGCAATATACCCTCCTGAATAGGGGACCAGTGGCATCCTGGGGTGCATCAAGAGTGTGGCCAGCAGGTCAAGGGAGGTTCTCCTGCCCCTCTGCTCTGCCCTGCTGAGGCCACATCTGCAGGACTGTGCCCAGGTCTGAGCTCCCAGTTCAAGAAGAACCTCAGGGAACTGCTAGAGAGGGGAGAGCAAAGGGCTACAAAGCTGCTGAGGGGACTGGAACAGCTCTGTGATGGGAAAGGCTGAGAGAGTTGGGGCTGTTTAGTCTGGAGGAGAGCAGCCTGAGGGGCATCTGATCAATGCTGATCAATACTTCTAGGGTGAGTGTCAGGAGGTTGGGGCCAGGCTTGGTTCAGTGGTGCCCAGGGACAGGACAAGGGGCAATGGGCACAGACTGGAACATCAGAAGTTCATCTGAACATGAGGAGGAACTTCTGTAAGGGTGAGGGAGCCCTGGAGCAGGCTGCCCAGAGAGGTGGTGGAGTCTCCTCTGGAGACATTGAAAACCCATCTGGATGGTGACCTCTCTAGGTCACCCTGGTCTGGTAGGGGGGGGTTGGACTGGATGATCTCCAGAGGTCACTTCCAGCCCCCACCACTGTGATTCTGTGAGAGCAAAGATTCCTCCTGCCCCTCTCTGAGTCTCTGCCAGCCCAGCTGCAGTGCATCAGTACCCAGGGCCACCTGAGTGCCCTGTGATTTGGAGCAGAGCAGGAGCATTTCCCTGCTGAGACTCCTGTCAGCCAATGTCCTGCTAGCTGTGGTCATGCTCACCTGGAAGGGGCAGCCTCTAGGTTCTGGGACTCAGTTTCCCTGTGGAGACTCCAGTGGCAGCAGCTCTCAGCTCCCAGGGACACAGCAGGAGTCCCATGCCCCCCTCAGAGCTCCAGGGTGTCAGCCCAGAGCTGCTTCTGGCTCTGGGGGGAGCAGGCACAGTGCAAGACAGAGACTGCAGTGGGGTCCCAGCTAGGGCAGAGCTGCTGTTGGGTGGCTGCCATGGGCTAAGGCATCCCATCCCTTGCCACTGCCTGTGCAAGAGAGGGACAGACTCCTTCAACTGCCCAGGTCTGGGGTAGCCTCACTGCTTCCAGCCTCATGTTTATCTCCATGGGCTGCCTGTGTGCCACAGGGCATGTCCCCAGAGGGCAGCCACAGTCACGGGAGAGGTGACAGCACAGGGAGAGCTCACAGGGTGGGGAACGGGAGCCTAGGGCAGAGCAGTGGTGATGGGCATGGGGAGGAGATGCAAGTGGGGAAAGCTGATGTTCGCCGGGAAATGATGGGTACGGGGAGGAGTCTTAGGGATCAGGAATCTCAGTGCTGTCTAAAGCCCTGACCCGGGTGGGAGTCAATTGCAAAAGCAACAACAAACCTTGGAAGTGCTGGGCCAGCAGATCTGACACCCCAGGGTGGCAGGAGCACCACCCGAGGCCAGTCAGTCCTTCCTCTTGCCCTCCCACGGAGGGAAGCCCGAGGGAGGTGCTGTGGTCATTCAAAGGGGTCCTGAGTCCAGGTTGAGTGTGCAGGGGCTGTGCCACACGGTGCCCGGGGCCAGACCTCAGGCATCCTTCGTGCCTGAAAGACCTCGGGTGGGAAGAGCTGAGCTGAGTCCATCTCAGTGGAAGCAGTGGGCATCTTTGGTCCGGCTTGTCCTGGGGGGCTGCCCCCACGCCGCTGGCAGCGTGCCCGGAGCGGGTGGTGACCAGCAGAGGGCTCGGCGCCGCTTTTATTCCGCCCGCAGCGCCCCGGAGCGCAGAGCAGCCCCGGAGCCGGGCACGGAGCAGCCCCGGAGCCGGGCACCGCCGTTGCTGCTCCCCTGCGCCTGAAGCCCCGGGGCTCCCTGCTTGGGGCTCTGCCCCCCGCCACACGCTGTCTCCGGAGGGCACAGAGGGCACCATGGCTTCGCCCCCACTTGTCCTGCTGCTGCTGCTGCTGGCACCAGGGGCTGCGGCCACGCAAGGGAGGGATGGGCATCCCGGCGAAGGCAGAGCCCAGCATGGGCAGGGTGCAGACTGGGGCAAGGCTCTGCCGGCTTCCCAGGCCAGCCCGGGGCTGACGAAGGAGAGGCTGCGTCGGGGCACGGAGGAAGACTCGAAGTCGGTGCAGCAGTACGTGCCAGGGGTGCGGGTCGAGTTCCCACGGCCCCTCAACTCTGCCAGCCTGCATCCCACCAGAGCCTTGCTGCCATCCAGCACAGACCCTTCTGAGCAGCAGCAGGGGGTCCCCACGGATGGGGAGGGGGCAAAGCTGCAGCCCAACCTGACGACAGTGCCTGGCAGGCGGCTGCAGATCCAGAACCCTCTGTACCCGGTGACAGAGAGCTCCTACAGCGCCTACGCCGTCATGGGCCTGTCCCTCGTCGTCTTTGCGGTGGGCGTCATCGCCAACCTCTCTGTCATGTGCATCGTGTGGCACAACTACTACATGAAGAGTGCCTGGAACTCCATCCTGGCCAGCCTGGCTTTCTGGGACTTCCTCATCCTCTTCTTCTGCCTGCCTGTGGTCATCTTCAACGAGATCACCAAGAAGAGGCTGCTGGGGGATGTGTCCTGCCGCATCGTGCCCTTCGTGGAGGTAAGGGGGCAAAGGGCCCTGGGTGGGCACAAGGACTCGGCGCCTCTCTGCTCTCTTGCTTGGAGGGCAGTCTGTGCTGCTTTTGGCCTGGCACAAGGGCTGTGTGCCCCAGAGACCCCAAGTGTGGGGCACAGCAAGGAGCTGAGGGATGCTGCTGATACTGACCTTCCCTTTGCCTCTGCCCTGGGCTGTTCCTGAGGCTCTGCAGGCAGTAACAACACTGCCAAGGCTGGGGAGAGCTGATGAAACCCTCCTTTGTCTAGCCAGCCAGGCACTTCTGTCCATGGCCCTGGGGGGATGCTGAGGACGACCCAAAGGCAGGGGGCTGCAGGTGGGGCAGCGCTGAGCAGCACTGGGGTGGGAGAGCCCAGGAATTAGGTTTGGGAAGCTGAGATCTTTGCTGTTCCTCAAGTCTCATGTGCAATGGGTTGGCCATATCTGGCATGACCCGGGTACCCATGGAGAAGGCTACAGGGACTGGCAGGGGAAGGCAGAGAGGGCAAGAACACCCCAGATGGCATCATTCTGCGTGGTCCTGCTCTTGGACTGGGAACATACCCTGCCTGTAGGCATTGCAGTGGGTTCTGGGGTCAGGCTGCTCTCTTCTGTGCCCCTCTGCTTGCCCATGTGTGTTGTCTGGGGCTCCAGAGCCCAGTTTGTCAGAGTGTAAACACCAGGCTGTAACTGATTAGAGGCAGTGCCAGGTCCCTGGAGACCCTCAGGCTGGGTCAGGTCAGACAGGACCCCAAACCTGCCGGTCCCATGGTGACAACACACAGGGAGCAGCTGCAGGCTTGTGCTGGAGGCCCTGCCTGGGGGCTGCTGCCCTTCCTCTCCCCAGACCTGAGGCTGTGTGGGAGCACTGCACCCTGTGATACCCATGCCCAGGCCAGTCCTGGCCTCTCAGGGTGGTCACCACTGTGAGCTGAGAGCTGAGTTTCCATTATCACCAAGGTGGTCAGTGCCTATCAGCAGGAGCCAAGCCTGCTGAGACAGCTAATGGCTGGAAGGGCAGAGAGCAGCCCTGAGGCGCTGACACCAGCCCCTCCCCAGCACCCCTTGCCCCAGGCCAGCTTCTGCTGGAGGGTGGCACACACAGGCTGCTTTGCAGGACCTGGGTACATACTGCTCCCTAGCTGGCTCCTGCAGGCTGGAGGTGGACATGAGCCTGGATGGGCTGCACAGCCCCCACTGCCAGGGCTGAGGCCACTGCCCTGCCCTGCTGCTGTATGCCCCTGGCACGGTGACAGCTCCCCAGTGCCGCTGCCCACACTCGGAGTCCCTGGATGGTCATGGGCAGCTCTCGCTATGCACATCCCTCACAGGGCTCCCTGGCAATGCCACTGGGTCCTTTGGGAGCAGGGCTGGGGTGCTGGACATGCACTGTGAGTATCCTGCCAGTCCCAGCCCAGTGGGCAGTGTGGGGTTTGCTGGAGATGTGCAGCTCCTGTGCCCTGCTCAGCAGGCAGGAGCTGCCCCTTTCTGAAGGTCTCTGCTCTGTCCCCATCCTCCACCTCAAGCTGCTTATGTCACAGCCACTTGGAAGGGCTCAGAGAGGAGCAGGAACACAGAGCCACATTTGCCAGGACAGGCTCAGTGCCCAGGTAAGGATGGGAATGGGACGTGCCCAGACCAGGCCTCTCCCTGAGGATGATCTCCCATGACCAGTCTCTGGGTTGTTCATGGCATCCCTGGCTACGTCCCAGGGGGAGATCCCTCAGGGTGGCACCTTCAGGTACAGGGTGCCCTTGGGAGGGATGAGGGATGTTGGAGCTGCTGCAGGATGGGCAGGGAGCCATGGCTCAGCCAGGCTCAGCCTCAGAGGGCCATGCTCCTGCTCTGGCCCCTCAGCTGCCAATCCTGCCCTGCCCTCCCTGCTTCTGGGAGGACAGAAAGGGTTTTCAAGGCTTCTCTGTTCACCTGGGGACCCTTCATCCTGGGTGGGTGGGCATGGTCAGGCCAGAGCTAAATCCTCAGCAAAGAGTCAGCCACGCAAGGGGACATCAGCCTGCAGTCCGGGAGCTGGCGCTCAGCCTTCCTGCATGGTGCTGTGCTGGCACTGCAGGCTGCTGGGTGAACTCTGCAAGGAGCAAACCTTCTGCCCTTTGCTTTGTAGCTACTCAAATGCTCTGTGAGGGGGCACCAATGCAGGGTTTGGAGCAGAGCTGGCCACACAGGCTCATGGTGACAGGCAGTGTGCAGGAATGTGCCTGGGGTGACCACTGGCACCAGCCACATCCCTGCCAGGGCACTGGGGAAGGATGCTCTGCCACATCTCAATTACATGCCAGGACCAAGGGGACCAGAAGAGACACAAAAATCTGCAGGGTGTAGGGCAACAGCACAGCAGTGCTGGGAAGGCTGCAGATGCCAACCAGGGAGCTGGGCAAGTGCACTGGGTGCTGGTCGTGGGGTAGAGCAAGGGTGCTGAGTGCTCTTGGCAGTGGGCAGAGAAGCTGGGCCATGGGCAGCACTGCTGGGTGCTGGGTGCAGGATGGGGATGCTGGGCTGGTGCCCTTAGGCTGTGACTGGGCAGATGGTGCTCTGCAGAACACAGAGGTGGTGCTGGCTGCTGGCAAAGAGCTGGGCATGAGCTGCTGAAGAGGCCAACCCAGCAGCACTGGAAGAGAATGGGGCAGGTGGGGGCAGGCAGTTCCAGGCCTGTTGGGGGCTGCTGCCTGGGCATCATGCAGAACCCTGGGCAATTTCTAGAGAGCTGGGAAGGTCCTCGTGTACAGGGTGATGTCTGACCACTTGTGGCCAGAGTGGCCACAGGACCTGGGAGCACCAGCATGTGCCTGCACTTTTCCTGGCCAAGGACTGTGGGACTTGGCTCAGGGCAAAGCTGAAGCTCTGGGGCTGGGGCTGTGAATGTCAATCATGACCCTCAGTGCCTTGCCAGCCCTTCCAGAGCCACCATGGTTCCTCTGCCTGCTTTGGCCTCTTCCCTTTGGCACATGAGATGTTTTTTCCTGCCACTCTCAATGCAGCGGAAATTGCCCCAAGCTGATCTGTGACAAGGATGCCTTCAGCTTGCTTGGCCTGGTCAGGATCAGGCAGCAGCTCTGCAGAGCAGGGCAGGGCCATGCCAGCCTGGGGCAGCTGGGTGGCCTTGGGGACCCTGGGAAGCTGCTGGTGGGTGTGATGGTCTCTGCTTTTCCTCTCCAAGAGCCATGCAGGACAGAGGAAAAGCCTGAGGGACAATCCTGCTGTTCCCACCTTGCCTGGGTGGACAGACAGCATCCAGCAAAGCCTTCCCCTCTGCAGGCAAGAGTTGGGCAGGGACAAAGGGGTCAAGGGACATTTTTATCCACTGCCCTGTGAGGAGCCACAGGGTGGCTCAGATCCTGGGCTGTGACCTCTCTATAGCTTTGGGTCTCAGGCCGTGGTCTGCGTCACCAAGGATTTGCCACCAGCCTCCTGAAGCCAAGCCCCCTGCAGGCCCTGCAGCCAGGCCCACCTGTTGTGCCTCCCTGCCAGGTGTCATCGCTGGGAGTCACCACCTTCAGCCTCTGTGCCCTGGGCATCGACAGGTTCCACGCAGCCACCAGCCCCACGGCCAGCGCCCGGCCCATCGAGCGGTGCCAGTCCATCATCGCCAAGCTGGCTGTCATCTGGGTGGGCTCCATGACGCTGTCGGTGCCCGAAATCCTGCTCTGGCAGCTGGCACAGGACCCGGCGCCTGTGTCCGGCGTGGTGGCAGAGTACTGCACCATGAAGCCCTGGGCCGAGCTGCCTGAGTCCATCTACTCGCTGGTGCTGACCTACCAGAACGCTCGCATGTGGTGGTACTTCGGCTGCTACTTCTGCCTGCCCATCCTCTTCACCCTCAGCTGCCAGCTGGTGACCAGGCGGATCCGCGGCTCCGAGAAGACCGAGCGCCGAGGCACCAAGCAGGGCCAGAGCGAGAGCCACCTGAACTGCACCATCATTGGCCTGGCCACCATCTACGGGCTCTGCACCACTCCCGAGAACGTCTGCAACATCGTGGTGGCCTACATGTCCCCCGACATGTCCAAGCAGACCTTGGACCTGCTCAGCCTCATCAACCAATTCTTCCTCTTCTTCAAGTGCTCGGTGACGCCTGTCCTGCTCCTGTGCCTCTGCAGACCCCTGGGCCAGGCCTTCATGGACTGCTGCTGCTGCTGCTGCGAGGGCTGCGGCCCCGACACGGCCTCCAGCGAGGGCAGCGCCGACAGCAAGCTCAAAACTGAGATGTCCTCCTCCATCTTCTTCGACAAGCCCCGGGAGTCCCCTCCCCCGCTCCTGGCCCTCGGCACGCCCTGCTAAGTGCCGCCGGGGAGCTGTAGAGATCATTCCACCACCTCCTCCCAAGACCAAACACTGTTCTGCGTTAGAGCCTGTGTCTGGACGTGGAGCCAGCAGAAGAGACAGCTCAGGGGCTGCACCACGGGTTTCAAACCCCACGTTGGGCAAGTAGGGCTTGAAACCCCAATCCCCACGGCTCCGTTGGCAGCCTTGCCTCTGCCCAAAGGCCAGTGAGGACATCAGCACCACCCTGCTGCTGGCTGCCTAGCCTGGCTCGCAGCGGGTGCTGCTCTGGAGATGGAGTTGTGCCAGAAAGGTCCCATCTGAAACTGCAGAGGATTTCCATGGTGGCATGCAGAGGACATAGCAAACACAAACTGCCCTCGTCCTGTCCCGTCCCCTCCTGCCAGCCCCCTCCACAATAGGAGCAGGTCCCAGTGACCCTTTGTGTCCCAGCGGCTCCAAGCAGTGCCCTGTAAGAGCTCAATAAAGCAGTACCCTCGAGCAGGTCACGGTAACACCGTCCAGCACAGCCCTGCACAGAGCCTGGGTGGCTCCTCTCCAAAGCGTGGGGGCTCTGGCCACGGGTGTGGGCAGCCGGGGGGGCATGGTGGCAGGAAAAGTGCTGTGCCATGCCACAGCAGGCAGCACTTGAGCTCCTCTGCCTCCCTCCCTCTGGGGTGGTGCGGAGGAGCCAGTGCCAAGCCAGCTTCTGGGATGGTTCCCTCCAAAACCCTGGGCTTGGGGGTTTGTCGGACTCAAACTGGTCCCAGCAAAGCCTGGCCAGCCCGGCGCTGGGCTGAGGTGCTTGCCGCACAGCCTGTGAGGCAGCCCCCGCAGCCGCTTCCTCGCCGCCGCTGCCTCAGCCGCGCAGTGCAGCACCAAGGCTGCTGCCGCCGCACAGCGCCGGGACCACCNGCCCCGGGGGTGTCGGGGAGCAGCAGGAGCGGCAGGCCCGGGCTGAGGGCAGGCAGGACGTGCCCGGCCCCGCAGCTCTTAGAGCTCCTTGTCTGGCCGCTGGCACCAGCCCCGGGCCGCGAATGCCGGGGAAAGGGCGCCGGTTGCCATGGCCGGGGGAATGCCAGGGGCTCACTGCAGCCTTTGTGCGGTGGCGGCGCTCGCCGGGCCCCGCTCTCGCAGCTCCGTTCCCTGGGCAACCACAGCTCCGCTTCTCGCAGAGAGCACAAACAGCCTCTTTGCCGTCCCTCCCCCCGGCCGGGGCTGGGCCCGGCGGCACGACAGCAGCCAGGAAGCAGAGAGGTCTCCTCCTGGAGTGGGGCTGGCAGGTGGGGAGCAGCGCCTGGGCTGCCCTCCCTACCCTCACCCCTTCGGTCCCCACGGGGTGTGCGGGGTCCCTGCGGGGGCTCGGGAGGAAGAGAGCGGGAACGGCTCTCATGTGCTTGGTCCAAGCTGCTCTGTCCTGAGCCCGGGCCAAGGGCGAACAAAGCCCAGCTTGTGCTAAGGTCCCACGGGGCTGGGGAGCCTGTGGAGGAGAGCAGGGGGCAGGGAGGGCACAGCAGCGCCGTGAGCACCACGGGCTGCAGAGCACCTGCAGAGCCAGGCTGAGCCCCAGCCCCCAGGTACCCAGGCACGGTACAAAGCACAACCCAGAGGGATAGGGCAGAGGGACAGCCCCATGGAACATGGGGCAGAGGTAGTCCCACCAGCAGTGGCCACAGCCCCAGAAGGGTCACGTGGGTAAGCAAGCAAGGAGAAGAGAACCACACAGCAAGCCTGCTGCAAACCCAGCACCAAAGTGGGGCCCTGGGGCACGATGTGGGCACAGAGGCAGCAGCAGTGATGGCCACAGCCAGAGGTCTCCAAGCTCCTCTCTACATGCAGGCCAAGAAAATGAAGCATCTACAGCTACCAGCATTGGCTGCAGCACCTTCTGGGTGAGCAGGACCAGCTGAGTGTGCAGTGCTGCCTTGCTCTGTGGCCTGGGCACAGCCCTCCGGGTGGGTGGCAGTGAGGGGGAGGAATTGATGTGCCTGCAACCACACCCCCAACGCAAAATTGTTAATTTATTAGGAGGCAAAAAAATTGTACAGTTACAAGAATCATTTCCCAACAGAGGTCAAATCTGAGCCAAAATATCTCTTAAAAAAAATAGAAATAAAAGGAGGAGTAGAGGCTGACAACACTTTACAAGTCATTAAATTAAAAAAAACCAACAGAAAAACCAAACCCAAACCCTCTCTTTGTGCAACTCTGCAAAAACAAGAACAGAAGAGAACCTCCCCCCCAGCCTCACCACCCTGGGGCTGAGCAGAGGAAGGGGCTGGGAGAGGGCCCTGCAGCCCCCTGCTCCTGGGCCACTGCCACCTTCTCCCCCAGGCAGCAGCTGGGGTCAGGCAGCTGCCTCTGACTTGCCCACCCTCTCCCCACCCTCCCCAGTCCAGTCCATCTCCCCCAGCCCAGCTAAGCCCCTCCCCAGACTGGTCCCAACTGACCTGGCCAGGCCCCTAGGCTGCACCTTCAGAGACCAAACAATTCATCACATGGCAGAGCCTGGCACAGCCTCCCTGGCCCCCAAAACATTTCCTCTTGCCCTCCCACCACCCCCAGAGAAGGATCCAGTTGTGTTCCCCAGCCAGGGCAGCAGAGCTGGGGGTGGGAGCAGGGCACAGGGAAGGTGTCCCTGGCTCTGGTGGCAGCGCTGAGGGTCACAGAGGCTCTCGTGGCCTCGTGCCTGTCTCCAGCTGTCTCCATGTGTCCCCTTCCCTGGCATCCCCCAGTTGGGCACAGGCGATGCCTTTGGCACGTGGGGCCAGCGTGGCCACCCCAAGAGGCTACATGGGGCTGAACTGTCCAAGGACAGTGAGGAGGCAGGAGCCAGCCCTGGACTCCTCACAGGGGCTGCTGGCATTGCCAGGCCCCTCCTGCACTGACACTGGCCCCTGGGATTGCCAGCCCCTGGCACTGCTGCCCCAGCACAGCCGAGCAGCAGGACTGGGCAGCAAGGCAGGATCCAGCCCAGGCACAGGGGCCAGGGGGGACACAGGACATGGGGACATGTGGCCCAGGGTGGTGAGGAGGGGCTGGGGCAGTGGCATGCAGCCAGGGGCAGTGGTGGGGGAGGCTGACTGTGGCAGGTTGTGACTAATGGCTGTCCCCATGGTGGGGTGAGGAGCCAGGGGGATGGCATCAGCTCTCCCCGGAACCCTGCCCATGGGGCTAAAGCCCCACAAAGGACAAGGTGGGCACATTCCTGACACCCCCAGTGTGCTCTGTGCCTGGGGGTACAGGCAGGATACCCTGGAAAGTGACAAGGGAGCCTGAGGAGACCTGCCCACAGCCTGGCACAGCCTGGCACAGCCCCATCGCCAAGGGGGCTGCCTTCTGCCACCACCCAGCACTGAGCCTTGGCCAGAGCCTTGCTGGCTGGCAGGGCCCAGCTCAGTGACAGCACTACAGTTAAATTAAAAGCTGAGGAGGTATATACATACAGAGTGTACACAGGACAACGACAGGACCGTGCCGGGGGCAGGGGAACAGCTTCTTTACAATAAAAATGAAGGCTCCACCTCAATGCCAGTGGAGTCTGGGGTCCCCTAAAAATACCCATCTAGAGAGAGAGCTGGAGGGACAGAGCAGGAGAGAGGCAGGGGCTTGGACCATGGCATCTTCCCAGGCTGAGCCGTGGGCTGCAGGGCCTCAGCTTCTCCTGGACTTCGAGTGCTGGATAAGCCACTGTAGGGTGATGTCTGCAGAGGCAAGGGGACACTCAGAGCCTCTCCTCTGGCTCTCACCCACCCCTCTGCCTGGGCACACAGCCTGGGCATACTGCAGCCATGGGCACAGGCTGCCCTGCCACCTCCCCAGCCACCCCCACTCACCGATGTTGTCCTTCTCTTTGCAGGAGATGGAGTAGCAGCAGATCTCTCGGTCCTGGATGGCAGAGAGGTTCCTGCAGGAGGGGAGTGAGCAGGAGAGGGGTGAGCAGGAGAG
>VXBD01008841.1:0-19653 GCA_013399975.1 Indicator maculatus
AGCCCTCTGATCATCCTGGTGGCCCTTCTCACATCATCTGTGATGGAATCAGATGACCACCAGCCCTCAGTTTTTTCCAGTCTTTTCCCCCTGGATCCTCAGGTATCTCTACAGCTTTCAAAGCTGACATAGTAGAAATATCTTTTTGTTTTACAGCCTGTTGGAGAAGCAGCTCAGCTGGTAGGGTTGTGAGTTTTACAGCTTGAATTGGCTTCTTTCTTGTTCTATGTTATGGATGTGAACTCATCTGCTCTTTGCATAAGCAGAGATGATCAGTGCAAATGTGGGGGGTTAAACAGCACCTCTCTCAACTTTGTCCTTTGCATGACTACCAAATTGCAGATTTCTATAACCATCCTTACTCAGATTGATGAGCAAACTTGGGTTTTAAGCTCAGCTATTAGCCCACAAATGTGGACAGGATCCTGCTTTTAAAAATCTCAGTCAAACTAAATTCCACTGATGCAGGGATTTAAACTCCACATCCCCACGGACTTGCCAGTAAAGGGTTGTTAAATCCTTCAAGTTACCTCTGTGAATTCAGATCAGGACAGTGACACTGACAGTCTTGTTCCTGTCAGAATGGAGAAGAGATTTCTCTAACGACAAAAAAACTGACCAAGCAAAGCAGTCCTTGTCAAGATACAGCTAACCTACAATAGGCAATGACATTTCCTGTGCTCAGTACTGGTGAGGTCACACCTTGAGCACTGTGCTCAGTTTTGGAGCCCTCACTACAAGAAGGACATTGAGGTGGTGTCACATCTGGTGCTACACCATGTCCCTCAGTACCACATCTTTGTGTCTTTGAAACATCCCCTGGGGATGGGGATTCAAGCACCTCCCTGGGGAGCCTCTTCCAGTATTGGAGAATCCTTTCAGTGAAGAAATTCCTTCTCATATCCAACCTAAACCTCCCCTGGTGAATCTTGAGGCCATTTCCTCTTGTTCTATCACTTATTACTAGGGAGAAGAGACCAACCACTACCTGGCCCCAGCTTCCTTTCAGGGAATTGTCAAAAGCAGTGAGGTCTCTCCTCAGCTTCCTTTTCTCCAGGCTGAACAACTCCAGTTCCCTCACCTGCTCCTCACCAGACCTGCCCTTTAGACTTTTCACAGCTTAATTTTCCTACTTTGGACAAGTTCCATCATCTCAGTGTCCTTCTTGGAGTGAGAAGCCCAAACCAGACCCCACTACTCAAGGTGTGATCTCACCAGTGCTGAGCACAAGGGGGGAATGATGAGTCAGACATTCAGTTCATTTTAAGAATTGGGCTCCTAAATGTTGTTGATGTGGAGACCTTACTGCTTTATACTCAATGAGGACTGATTTTTTTATGTTTTATTTTTTATTAAAGTTACACAAATTTCCTCTTCACTCTGGCAGTGTCACTGTCCTACTCTGAATTTGCAGAAGTAGAGTTAGATAATGGGTTGGACTCCAACTTGAAGTTCAAGTTCTTTACCAACCAAAACAATTCATTGATTCTATGATTTAGAAATTGGACCTTTGTTCCCTTTGGAAAACAAGCTTATATTTTAAAACATGTAGAGATATATATTTTCTTTTTCTTTTGAAAAGCTCATTTGGAGTTTACAGAATTACAGAATTGCAGAATTGCAGAGTTGCAGGATTACAAAATTGCAGAACTACAGAATTGCAGAATTACAGAATTGCAGATTTGCAGAATTGAAGAATTACAGAATTGCAGAATTATAGAATTACAGAATTACAGAATAACAGAATAGCAGAATTACAGAATTGCAGAATTGCAGATTTGCAGAATTGCAGGATTACAGAATTGCAGAATTACAGAATTGCAGAATTATAGAGTTGTAGAACTGCAGAATCGCAGAATCGCAGAATTGCAGAATTACAGAATTACAGAATTACAGAATTACAGAATTGTAGAATTGCAGAATTACAGAATTGAAGAATTACAGAATTACAGGATTGCAGAATTACAGAATTACAGAATTGCAGAATTGCAGAATTACAGAATTGCAGAATTACAGAATTGAAGAATTGCAGAATTGCAGAATTGCAGAATTACAGAATTACAGAGTTGTAGAACTGCAGAATCACAGAATCAGCCAGGTTGGAAAAGACCTCAGAGATCATCAAGCCCAACCTATTACCTAACCCCTAACACCTCCTGACAACTAAACCATGGCTGCAAGTGCCACATCCAAGGTTTTTTTGAACACCTCCAGGAATGGTGACTCCACCACCTCCTTGCTCATCACATTCCACTGGCCAATTACTCTTTCTGTGAAGAACTTTCTCCTCACCTCCAGCCTAATTTCTGCACCTTGTTCTCAGTAAACAAAGGAGGTCCAGGCTGTAAATCTTCAGCCTAGTGATTTTTTTTCTTTTTTTGCATCGCTCTTTTCCACGCCTTTGGACATAATTGCAGCAACTCCATTGTTCATCTGCAGAGGTTTTGGAAGCAAGACATTGTTCCTGGAACTCTGTGGGCTGTGGGAAATCATAATTTTGAAGCTGTATTGGTCTCAAGAAACCAGTATTTCAAAATCTTTATTAACCATAGGTAGCTGCTGCTGCAGTAACCCTACTGAGTTCTCCTTCTCTTTTGCTAAGCAACAAGGCAATTAATTTGACCTATGGCTTCCTAAATTTAAGTTAGATCTTCAGCAGTTAGTTACAGCAAAATGATAGAAGCATTGCATTTAAGGCTGTGCAGTTCCCATTTCAGCAGGAGTGATAATGTTTTCTGAGCCCCTGTGTGGACTGAATTATAGCATTAATTTGAAAAGGTTGTTATAATCTGTGTAATGATGAAAGTTTCTAGGACAAATTCAAGGTAAAAGAGAAACTTCCTATACGCTAAGGTAGGAAAACATTTAAATGAATTGTCTTGGTGTTAGGCAGGCAGATTCTAGGCCATATTCTATGATGATTTGCTTCCCTCAAAGTCAGAGGAAATTCTTCCAGGGTAGCTCCAGTTACGGCAACCAAGCTGATGCAGGGTCTGGAGAACAAGTATTATGAGGATTGTCTGAGGGAAATGGGATTCTTTGATCTGGAGAAGAGGAGCCTGTGGGGAGGCTTAATTGCTTTCTGCAACTCCCTGAAAGAAGGTTGGAGTGAAGTGGGGGTTGGTCTGTTCTCCTTAGTATCTGATGATAAGGCAATGGCCTGGAATTGTGCCAGGAAAGGTTTAGGTTGGAGATTAGGAAAAATTTCTTTGCAGCAAGAGTGGTCAGAGATTGGAACAGGCTGCCCAGGGAGGTGGTGGAGTCCCCATCCCTGGAGATGTTCATGAAATGTGTGGCCATGGCACTTTAGGACATGGTTTAATGGCCCTGGTGGTCTTAGAGGTCTTTTCCAACCAGAACAATGCTGTGATTCTATAAGCAGTACCCTTCCAGGCACAATATAACAAAATATCCAAGACATATAGTTCAAAATTCTCCAGCACTTTGAAGTTCAATACCCTGTGATTCCAGAGCTTTAACCTTTTATGAATAAGGCATACAGCAAGTTTTTGTCTTTGGGATTTCTCTTGACACACATCAGGCAATGCAGCATCTGCAGCTATTCCACTTTTGCAGCATCTCTCTGTGAAAAACTCTGCACGGGCCAGGAAGTAGTAGGTTTCTAAAAAATAAAATAAAACAGTTCTCAGCTGAGAACTCAGGTTTATAGTCTCCCTCATTTCAAAAGGAAATCAATAAGTTGGACTGCTGAGTTATTCTCTGTGTCATACATGGCATAGTTCATAGAATCACAGAATCAACAAGGTTGGAAAAGACCTCAAAGATCATCCAGTCCAACCTATCACCCAGCACCTCATGACTATCTAAACCATGGCTCCAAGTGCCACATCCAATCCTTTTTTGAACACCTCCAGGGATGGTGACTCCAGCACCTCCCTGGGCAGCACATTCCATGGTCAATTACTCTTTCTGGGAAGAACTTTCTCCTCACCTCCAGCCTAAACTTCTCTTGGTGCAGCTTGAGACTGTGTCCTCTTGTTCTGGTGCTGGTTGCCTTGGGGAAGTTGCCTTGCTTTAAACAAGTATTAATACAACATGCAATGACTGCTTCTCCTTGGTCAGTGCCTGGGAATTTATCTATGCAGCAGTGTGCTGCTTCAGTGACAGAGCAGCAGATGCTGAAGGCATTTCTTGCCTTTTTGTCGAAATAATTTTGGCTGTGTCACTATTTGGTCTGCCACAGATGCAGTTCAGCTTTGCATATTTGAGTTAAGGGTTGCCCTTGGTCCTTCAGAGATCATGGACCAAGGAAAATTTGGCTCTGAAACAAAAAAGCAGCTCCACCTGAGTGACCATTTCAGTGCAAGCCCTCCTTCCTCTGGGAGATCAGAGGGCAACCACTTGGGGGATTGCCTTCAAGCTGAAAGAGGGGAGATTTAGGCTGGAGATTAGGAAGAAATACTTTCCAGTAGGGGTGGTAAGACACTAGAACAGGTTGCCCAGGGAGGTTGTGGATGTTCCTTCCCTGGATGTGTTCAAAGCCAGGGTGGATGGGGCCTAGAGCAGTGCAGTCTAGTGGGAGGTGTCCCTGCCCATAGCTGGGTGGTTGGACCTAGATGATCATAGAATCACAAAATCATAGAATCATAGAATCATAGAATCAGTCAGGGTTGGAAGGGACCACAAGGATCAGCCAGTTCCAACCCCCCTGCAGGGGCAGGGGCACCTCACACTAGAGCAGGCTGCCCAGAGCCTCATCCAGCCTGGCTGCAAACACCTCCAGGGATGGGACCTCAACCACCTCCCTGGACAACCCATTCCAGGCTCTCACCACTCTCATGGGGAAGAACTTCTTCCTCACATCTAGTCTGAATCTCTCCACTTCCAGCTTTATTCCATTCCCCCTAGTCCTATCACTACCTATTATCCTAAAAAGTCCCTCCCCAGCTTTCTTGTAGCCCCCTTCAGATATTGAAAGGCCACAAGAAGGTCACCTCAGAGACTTCTCTTCTGCAGACTGAACAGCCCCAACTCTTTCAGTCTGTCCTCATAGGAGAGGTGCTCCAGCCCTCTGATCTTTAAGGTCCCTTCCAACTAAAAGTATGATTCCATGACTCAAGCAAAACCACTTTCTCACTACTAGAGCAGAGCCATATAATATAGGGTTATGCTCATGGAATGCAGATACAAGCAACACAGCTACATCAGTGCAGAAACCTAAGGTAGAGGAGAAGCTTTTTACCTCCAGAAGTCCCTGTTCCTTGGAGAAAGTAGTATTATAAAAATCACATAGGTTTTTCTGTGCCCTGTGTCATAGTCAGTGCTTGTTAGAGTTTAATTTTTATTATAGAATCTTAGGATCATAGAATGGTTTTGATTGGAAAAGACCTCTAAGTCCAGGTCAAGTCCAGCCATGGACCTAACACCACCATGGCCATAAAACCATGTTGTGAACTGCCTACATGTTTTTTGAACACCTGCAAGCTTGTCAGGGAGTGATAGGACTAGGGAGGATTGAGCAAAATTAGAAATGGGTAGAAACAGATTGGATGTTAGGAAGAAGCTCTTTCCCATGAGGGTGATGAGACACTGGCAGAAGTTTCCCAGGGAGGTGGTGAAAGCCTCATCCCTGGAGGTTTTTGCAGCCAGGCTGGATGTGGCTGTGAGCAACCTGCTGTAGTGTGAGGTGTCCCTGCCCATGGCAGGGGCGTTGGAACTGGATGATCCTTGAGGTCCCTTCCAATCCTAACAGTTCTATGATTCCATGATTTTGTGGTGACTCCACCACCTCTCTGAGCATCCCAACAAAGGAACCACCATCTATATGGTTGATAAGATTTTTGATTGCCTTTTAAACCAACAGGCATCTGAGCAGTGCTGTGGAAGGTGTTGGATCACTGAGCAACTCCCCAACAGGCACAAGGTCACTACCACTCTTGCAGATAAAAGCCTGGACCACATTCCCCTCCTGTTTCCCATCTAGGCACCAGGCAGTACTGTCAGACCCTAACAGCTTTGTAAAACTTAAGTGTCCCTTTCCAGAAAGAAACTTTTTCAAGAGACATTGGGGCTGGCTTTGCACCCTTGCATATGGACTCACTGTCAGGTCTCCTTCCAGCTTATAGTTGTGTGAGGTTTGCCATGTTCTAGGCTTTGGTGTACCAGCAAAACTTTGCCTCTAGCTGATTACTTTCTGCCTGTGATGTCTTTGCTAAACACAGTTGTGTGGTCTTGCCTCTAGCTGATTACTTTCTGCCTGTGATTTCATTGCTAAACACAGTTGTGTGGTCTTACCTCTAGCTGATTACTTTCTACCTGTGATTTCTTTGCTAAACACAGTTGTGTGGTCTTTCCTCCATCTAAGTGACACATTAACATTTCTGACAATGCTACTGCAGGCCTGGTGAAACCAGAATGGGGGGAGGAAAGCTGCTGATTGACAGGAGAGGGCAAGAGGTGAAAGAATTCACAGCAAATGCTGAGCTGTTAACGAAGAGCTCATAAGAAGCACTGGAGCTTTGGAGTAGTTGGTGCACCCAGCATAGAGAAAGAAAAAAAAATCACCTATTTAAGGGTTTTTTATCTCTTATGAGTACAGATTAGGTGTTGACCTGCTGGAAAGCAGCTCTGCAGAGAAGGATAGGGGAGTGGTGCTGGGCAATAAGTTCACCATGAGCCAGCAATGTGCCCTTGTGGACAGGAAGGGCAACAGTTTCCTGGGGTCCTTGAAGAGGAGTGTGGCCAGCAGGTCAGGGAGGATCTCCTTCCCCTCTACTCTGCTAGGCTAGGGTGAGGCCATATCTAGACTAATGGGTCCAGCTTCTGGCTCCCCAGTTCAAGAGCAACAGGGAACTACTGGAGAGAGTCCAGTGGAGGCCACAAAGATGCTGAGGGAACTGGAACACCTCTTTGAGGAGTAAAGGCTGAGAGACCTGGGGCTGTTTAGAGCCAACTGAGAGGGGATCTTCTCAATGATCAGTGAAAGCTAAAGCGTGGGGAGGAAGACAATGGGGCCAGACTTTCCTCAGTGGTGTCCAGTGACAGGACAAGGGGCAATGGGCACAAGCTGGAACCCATGATATTGCACCTAACCATGAGGAAAAACTTCTTCTCCGTGCAGGTGCTGGAGCCCTGGAGGAGGCTGCCCAGAGAAGCTGTGATGTCTCTTTCTCTGGAGAGGTTCCAAACCTGCCTGGACATGTTCCTGGGAAACCAGATCTAGGTGACTTTGGTTTAGCAGAAGGGTTGGACCAGATGATCTACAGAGGTCCCTTCCAGCCCACATTGTTCTGTGATTCTGTGATGCTGTTAAGCAATGATTTGCTCTTCCTTTTATTCTATTGCTACATATAAAAATCTACTGTGGGTAGCATCAACTATTGACCCTGATTGAGGGTCAGCGCTAAAGTCTTACTGCTTGAGAATCCAAGCTGATCTTATAGAGATGGACTTCATTCCTTTCTACACTTTTCCCCCCCAGAGCTTGAAGAATAAAGACAACCATTCTTCCATTAACTTCATTCATTCCTTCCTTAGTCATGTCTGCATTCATTATTAACTTCCTAAGAAGAGAGAGCTATGTGATCTTATGTCTACAAAAACCAGCTCTCCTCCTGCTCCTCTCTCCATCCCTTCAAGACTTCTGAAACATCTCAGTCAATCTCAATCAGGTTTGAAGGGGAGAAGGTAGGAGAGTCGGAGAGAATTCAATATCCACAAGGGTGTCAAAATCTGTTGTTGATTGAGAAGAGAAAGGAATTAGCAGCCTCTGAACTGCAAAGGCAGGAAGAACTCAACATTAGTCAATTTATTTGGTGGCAGCTGGCCAGCTTTGCAGGCACTGGCCCACCAGTTGGCATGCATGGGTCTGAAACAGGCATAACACAAACTGTTTCTCACCCAGTAAGACACTGAGTGTCTCAGCAGGAGAGCCAGAGCTGGTGCTGTGAAGGCACAGACCTAAAATGATGCTGGTTTTGTCAGCTCCCCTGCTCACAGAGTGAATTCTTTCATCCTCTCTTTTTCACCACATCCATTTTCATCAAAGAGAAGTTGCCGATCTTACTCAGGAGAAACGGGGTGAAACTTGGGAAACTTAAATTAGATGACCCTGGAAAGCCCTCTGGACTTCAAATCCTGTGAGGTTATGAAAAAGATACACAGATCAAAAGGGATGTATCAAAGTGAACTTCAAAGTGGGCTGTGCAAGTCGATGGTAGAGACTGACTGTTTGGCTGGTTGTGGTCATGCAGGTAGTGCAACAAGGCTGTGCAACTGCCACAACCAGTCACAAATACACAACACGGATTAGACTTCAAAACTCCTCATCTGTCTGCACCATCTGATGTCAGAAAAGGTAGCTGTGAAGTGCAGCAAATGCAGTGGGTAAGTCAGGAATCATGAAACCATTTGCTCAGCTCTGGTGCTTTCCCTTCCCTCAATGCATGGCATTGACAACGATGGGATTTGGGATGCAACTAATGGAACTTTTACCACAGGGAGCAGCTGGGAGAAGCAAATAAGATGTGGTAGCTAGTGCACACTTGTGCTTTAGCTTTTCTCCTCTGGAGACTTGATTTCCCATCTCCTTTAGGACATAATAGGGAAGAGGAGAGAGAAGAAAAAGGGCAAAACTGGAGGCTGCTGTTAGTTGTATGATATGCACCCCTTGAGTAGCCATCACTTGCAGCCAAAGATCAGTCCCCCTGGATCCTCTGAGGCTGATGCCCCTGTATCTCCTCAATAAAGGTGTTGCCCTTGACTGTCCCTGGTGTGAGAGAGGAGAATCAGGCTCTGTACACAGTCCCTTGTGAGATACCAACAGGGGACTGAGTGTGTCAAAGAGGATTGCCTCTGGCACAGCTCTTTTGAAGAGCTGTTTGCTTCCCTGAGAAGTGGGAAGCTTGCCTAATCCATAATGACCCAAATCGTTCTGCAACACGTTTTTTAAAGTGACTTTGGCCATGTAGTTTTCACTGACAAAATCCCTCCGTTTTCTAGGGGTGTAGAGGATGATTAGTGCATAAAAGACCATCTGCCCCCTTGCTGCTGACAGACTAAAAGATTCTCTTCCTCTCTGAGGAGCAGGTTGCAGCCCTCCCAGTCCAGAGGCAGTGAGAGGATAAGTTTGTTATCTTAGTGAAGCACTAACCTGCAACAAACTTTTCCTTCTTCTGAGGTTGCTGTCCTGGGATCATCACTTGGTCACTCACCTTTGTGTGAGCTCTTGGAGCCCTCTCACACCTGAGAGGCACAGGCTGATATCCCAAATATTGATGATTTGGCTTCAGGATTGTATACCATAGAATTATAGCATTGGTGCAGTTTGAACAGACTTCTAAGGTCACCAAGTCCATCTGTCAACCTACCACCACCATGGCCATTAAACCATGTCCCCAGGTGCCATGGCCACACATTTCTTGAACATCTGCAGGGATGGGGACTCCACCACTCCTAATCTCCAACCTAACCCTCCCCTGGCACAATTCCAGGCCATTTCCTCTCATTCTATCACTTGATGCTAAGGAGAACAGACAAACCCCCTTCTCACTACACTGTATGTGTATGTGTCTTCTCACCAGGTTTTCCAGGAGGAAAACTTTCCTTCCTGATTACTGATAAAGTCTTTTGGGAAAGAAGTGAGATTTTCCCACCTGTCAGAGGTAGCAACTCAGACATTGTTTCCTTTATTTCTTTATTTGGGTTAGTTCTGTGTGATGAGAAGCAAAGAACTGTTTGATTTTGGTTTTGGTTTGGGGGGTTTTGTTTGTTTGGGTTTTTTTTTCTCTTTTTCTCTTTTTATTTTTTCTTTTTTCTTTCTTTTTTTTTTTCTTTTTCCTTTTTCTTTTTTCTTTGTTCTTTTTTCTTTCTTTTTTTCTTTGTTCTTTTTTCTTCTTTCTTTTTATTTTTTGTCTTTGGTTTTTTCTTTTTTCCTTTTTCTTTTTCTTTTTTCTTTTTTTCTTTTTTCCTTTTTATTTTTTTTCCTTTTTTTTTTTTTTATTGCTTACACTAATGTAGCATTTGGAGCCCAGAGCACTACCAGGCTTTGGAAACTTCCAGGCAGAGAAAATAAAGATGTTCAGGCATGGAAAACAGGTCTGGAGAGACTGAGCGACCTGCCTAGAGTAACACAGAGATATAAAGTCAGAGGTGGGAAACACATTCCTCATTTCAAGGCCATGTTGGATGAGGTCTTGAGCAACCAAATCTAGTTGAGAGGAGTCCCTGCCATGGCAGGAAGGTTAGACTAAAAGATCCCTTCCAAACTAAGCCATTCTATGAATCTATGATGACTTTAAGGCTTTCTAAGTCCCTTTACTGCCCTATTTCTCTACAACTTTCCAGTTGAGGTTGTTCCCATCCTTCCACCCCACAGGTATGCTTACACTTGTGTCAAGAGAATATAAATACATTTAATAGTCTTTAGCATTGACAATAGGTAGGGAGAGGAAGCACAATCCACAGGTGTGAGCTGCTCTGTCCTTGTTTTTGGACAGAGTTTCTCACTCTGTGACACAGCACACATGCAGTGGGCCAGTGTGATACCCAGTTCATATTCAATAGCTGAAAAAAAAAATGCTGTGCTGTCCTCAGGGAAAGATGCTTTCTAAATGTAAAGTGTAATCTCATATTTGGTGGATTTGAGCTTTGCACATGTCACTGGATCAGCTGCTGCTGCTACCAGATAGGCTTATCCAGGTACTGGGAAGAGCTACAAAATTGCACATGTGTATCATTGGGATTGTGCTCCCTGTATCCTATCAGCCACATTCAATCGCTTATTTCTGAGGATCAGTTTTATTTCATGGAAAGAAGATTCAGTTTCTGGCCTTCTTCTCTCCCTGCATGATTTTTAGGCAGCTTGCCCTTTTCCCTGCCCATAAAGTATGGTTAATAAAACAGGACTGTGTATAGAGGGAAATTGAAATCCCTTAACTTAATCATGGCATTAAAACACAAGCCAGTGTAGCACTGACATTCCTGGTGGGTCAGTCAAGGCAAGAGAGGGCTTGTATCAGGTTCTTCTTGGTCCATATGTTTTGAGAATGAGGATAGCTTCAGTTGTAAATTGCTTAATGAAAACAAAAGGGAAATTTTTAACTAACAAAAGGAAGGCAAATGTAGGAGAGCAGAGGGAAGCCAGGAAAAATGTTAAGCTCCCTTCCAGGTGGATAAGGGAAAGGTGTTCCAGTGCTGAGTTTTTCATCTGGGAGTTCTCAGAACTCACCCAGCTCATGAGAAAATAGACCCCATATGGCAAATCCTCTTTCCCAGGAGAAGGTAGGTCTAATTTTCACCAGACAGACCTTCCAGGCTCTCCAAGAGAGAAGTTTAATGGTACTTTTTGTTTCCACCATGCATGCAACATAATGCTGTGTCAGAGCTGATTTCACACCAGCTGCCACAGCTCAGGGCCATGCCATGTCTCAGACTTGCTTGGGAAAGCAGCAGAGTCACAAGGCTGTGGTCTTGATGCTCCACTGCTTTTTTTTCCCTACAGTTGCTGAAGCTCAAACTTTTCACAGTGCCTCTCCAGCTCTCTGGTTGGCTATTTCTGCACAGTTTGCCATTAATAGGACACTGTGAGAATGGCCACACTGGGTTAGATGAAAAGTCTTCCTAGTTTCAGATGGTAATCAACTCTGGATGCCCAGGAAGAGCATAGGAGCAGGCATCCATGCCATCCCACTTCCTCAGAGGACTTGCTCATTCTCCATCAGCTTGTGGCTCAGAGCTGTGCTAAATGAGAGGTGGTGTTTCCATATTTAGCTGACCTCAACATAAGGCTTCTACCCTGTGAATCTCTTCAGTTTCTTCATGCATTGATGTAAACAAGAGTTGGCTCATTAGGTCCTCTGTTAACTCAGGCTGGGCACTTCACAACTACTCTTTAAGTGCTTGGGCAAACACGTGGGAGAGACTTTCTGCTGTGCAGAGACAACAAATAAAGGAAAAAGCTCTGGTTTATGCTGAGAAACCCACATTTGCTTGCAGAAAATACAGTCCAGGATCTTACAGCCAGGAAGGAGGAGATGCTGAGCTGTAAATGCCTTCTGACAAGGGTGTGAAGCGACCACACTTGATTTATAATACTTGAATCATTTGTGTGCTTCATATCTTGTGTTCAGTTTTGGGCTCCCCAGTTCAAGAGGGACAGGGACCTGCTGGAGAGGGTCCAGCAGAGTGTTGTGAGGATGATTAGGGGACTGGAACACTGCCTCAGGAGGAGAGGCTGAGGGACTTGAGGCTTTTTAGTCTGGAAAAGAGAAGACTTAGAGGGGATTTAAAAATGTTTCTAAATATCTAAGGGCTGGGGGTCAGGAGAGAAGGGGACAGGCTCTGCTCACTTGCTCCCTGTGACAGGACAAGGAGCAATGGATGTAAGCTGCAGCACAGGAGGTTCCACCTCAACACAAGGGGGAACTTCTTTACAGTAAGGGTCACAGACCACTGCAGCAGGCTGCCCAGAGAGGTTGTGGAGTCTCCTTCCCTGGAGACTTTCAAGGCCTGTCTGGATGTGTTCCTCTGTGACCTGAGCTAGATTCTGTGGTCCTGCTCTGGCAGGGGGCTTGGACTCAATTTGGGTCCCTTCCAACCCCCTGACATCCTGTGATCTTATTTGCTAGAAAGGATTCAAGTCCATTTGGGATGCTTTATTGCCCATTGTGCACCTACAAGTTTCTTGCACTGTCTTATGCTCCCCCTCCCCATGGGCTACACTTCCAGCACTGATTTTAAGTGCTAGGATTTATTATTGTCGTGGAGTTGGCAGACACAGAGCAACGTATGTGCAAACTTGTGTCTCTGCATCCATGTGAGACAGGCAGCTGTAGCTCTAATATGGTCTTTCTTTCCTTGCCAGCAGATTAGAAAAGGATTATGGAAAAGAAGGATACCAAGGGGAAGCATCATTTCACGTCAGTGCTGAGGCAATGCTCCAGCTGGCATCAGGCACTATTTACTCTGTGTTTTACATGTGGGATCAACAAGGGAGATGCAAAAAGAGAGACCAGGAAAGCCTGGGAGTAGAAAGCATATTGTCTGGCTGGTTTTATTCTTTTATATTTAGTGTAGTGCCAGTCTGCAAGACAACTGCAGTATACACAGGAAGCATGGCTTAGAGACTTGGCTGCTAGCCAGCAATTTTGTGTATGCTCCTCCACAGACTCTCCAAGTAGCCTTGGGCAAACTATTTAGGGCTAGACCTGGAGCAATAAGGTTTGACCACACCAAGCAAAGCAGCACTGTGAGAGGGACCATCAGGTGAGCTCCATAGAAATACAGAGCCATGTGGAGACACAGCTTGGTTAGAGTAAAAGCTGGGGTAGACTTGTCAAAGTTGGCTTCTCCTAGTTAATATGGCAGAAATATGGATATTTCCACATCAGACTCCATTGCAAGGCACAAGAAATAGCAAACTGATTGAAAGCAGAGGAAGCAGGCTCCTCAATCCTAAGATATGATCATTAAAATCTCTGTTCTTCAGATTCCAACATTCTAAAGGTCTTGCATTGATTTTTAACTTTCAAATTCCTTAGGCACTCAGAAGTTCCAGTTTTGCATTTGCACCCAGCTAGACCTGTCCTGGCTAGGCTGAGAGGCAGGACACTCACTCTGTGCCCAAGCCTGGCTGTTGCAGGAAGCATCCCTAAGTCTCATGTAGAGAATCTCTCCCTTAGGTTTTCTCAGACTGTACCTAGCACAGATCAGTGGGATTGAGTTGCCCACCAAATGCATCCCTCACAGCTGTTTGTTTGCAAGTGTGATTTTCAAATAACAAACAGGATGGAGGATGGAGCAGGATGGAGCACTCACATGGGCTCCATCCCATACCTCAGCTCTGATGCCACTCATTCTCCATGTGTCCCACATATGCAGCTAGTGTCCTCACCACTGTGTTGTTGTATCCCACCTCTGGCAACTGTGCCAGCATCTGGGAAACAATTAAAGGTCCTTAGGCTGGAGACTAAACACACTACAAAGTATGAAATCATAGCAACATAGAATGGATTGAGTTGGAAGGAACTTTAAAGCTCATCTAGTTCCAACCCCCCTGAAGCCTATGGAACCAGGGAGGTACAGGCTATTAAGGCTAGCACACATAGGAGAGAATGCTCAGTAATGTCCCAGTTTTCCTACCTGAGTTAGCTTTTGTTCTTTTTTTTTCACCTTAAAGTCTGTTGATGTCCTTGGGGCATAGGCACTTGAAAGCTATTTGCCACTTGCTGCAGGTTTGGGCTGAAATCCCTTTCCAAGGCACTCAGGAGTTGTGGAAGGGAAGCTGTTGTGCCAGAAAACAGCAAGGGACACATTTTAAATGTGCTAGAGTGGGGCTGTTAAAGTTAGGGAACTCATTGGAGACCTTCCACTACCTGGAGTGGGATACAGGAAGGCTGGGAATGGACTTTTTACAAGGGCTTGTAATGATAGGACAAGGGGTAATGGCCTTGAGCTGGAAGAGGGAAGGTTTAGACTGGAGATTAGGAATAATTTTTTTATAGTGAGGGTGGTGAGACACGGCAACAGGTTGCCCAGAGATGTTGTGGATGTCCCCTCCCTGGAAATGTTCAAGGCCAGGCTGGATGGTGCCTTGAGCAACCTGGGCTAGTGGAAGGTGTCCCTGCCCATGGCAGGGGGGATGGAACTAGATGATCTTGAAGGTCCTTTCCAACCCAAGCCATTCTATGACTCTGTGAGGGTTAGAGTGAAAGATTGGTTCCACTGGATAGGTTCTTAATGGGCAAAATCTTTCAGATATAAGAGAGTGAGTCAGCTCCTAGGGCAGAGGAGGAGTGCAAAGCAATGCAACTCCTAAAAAGCTTGTTGGAGAGCAGGGCACCTGCACTAGGGGAGGCATTACACACATGGACATGAGAGGAGCTGATAGGTCTTGTTGTGGGTTTTTTTGTCCTCCATTTGAAATATATGATCCAGCAGACATCAGGACCACCTCCCACTACCCAATTACTCAGAAAGAAGTCCAGACTCTGCCACAGAGAAGCGCTTAGACTTTTCTCAGCAAGATGTGACTCTGGCAGAGTGAACACTCAGGGAGGTCAAATGCATTACCACTCAGTGCAGTATCACTTCCAACAGCCTGAATGAAGGATTAACGAAGATGACTTGACATTTACCTAGATTCCTGTGCAGCTAATAGGGTTGATAAAAGTGCTCCATGAATAATTTATGCTGGGTGATTCACAGATGGAAAGATTCATCTCCTTCCCATCAGCAGAAGGGAAGGGGGAGGGTGGAACATTGGACAGAAAAGATTGATGTCTAGCTCCAGAATAACCTTTATCAGTGGAAAGAGAGGTCGAGACTTCCTGGTTTAATATCTTGGTGACTTCCATTAAGGAAGTGATTTTAATGACCCAGAAGGTTACAACCCCTCCTCTTGTTTTTGGGGGAGAGAGGGGGAGTGTTGGAAGTAATGATCAAACTGCATTGCTGCTGAGGTCCTTGTTGCTGGTACATAGAGTGGCTGAGAGTCACAGAATAGATGAGGTCAGAAGGGACCTCTGCTCCAACCTTCATGAAGTCAGAAGGGATCTCTGCTCCAGCCTCCATGATCAGAGGAACACCAGCTGCAGAAAGTTGTCCAGAAAAGTGCCCAGTTGGGTTTGAAAATCTCTAAAGATGGAGACTTCACAAACCTTTCTGAGCCACTTGCTCCACTTCAATTGTCCTCATAGTTTTTTGTTTGTTTGTTTTGTTTTTTGTTTGTTTGTTCTGTTTTTGTTTGTTTGTTCTTTAATATAGTTAAATTGATTTCTGATATTTCAGCTTGTAAACTTTGCCCCTTGCTCTGGTACTGGGCACCACTGAGAAGAGTCTGGCTCCATTGTCTTTGCTCCCTCATCAGACTTCCATACACATTGCAAGAGCTTCCATAAAGGAGATCTCTCAAATCAAAACAGTCCCAGGCTCTGTCAGCCTTTATTTTCTTTTCTTTTGACTGAGAGACTCTCCAGTCACTTAGTCACCTTTGTGGCCATTTACTGGGCATGCTTGGACATATGACCAAGTCTCTTTTGTACTGGGGAGCCCAAAACTGAATCCACGTGTCTCACCAGTTATTAGAGGAGAAATATCACCTCCCTCAACTTGCTGTCAGTGATTTTCCTAATACAGCTCAGAATAAAGTTAGCTTTCTTTTTTTTGTTGCTGACTCACAGTCAACTTGATGTCCATTAGGATTCCCAAGTCCTTTTCTGCAAAGTTACTTTTCAGTAACAGGTCAGTCCCTGGCATGTACTGGTTCATGAGGTTATTTCCCTCCAAGTGCAGAACTTTACACTTCCCCTTGTTGACCTTCATGAAGTTCCTGTCATACCATGTCTCCAGCCTGCCAAGATCCCACTGAACAGCAGCATAGCCAGAGCCAGTGGTTCAGTCATATTTCAGCCCACGTTTCATCAGCTTCTCCGTGAGGATCTTATGTCAAAAGCCTTGCTGAAGTCTACTTTGACAATGCCTGCTGCTCTCCTCTCATCCAGCAAGTCAGGCATTTCCTTGTAGGAGCTTACCAGGCTGTTCAAGCATGGCTTCCCCTTTGTGAATTCCTGCTGGCTACCCCTGGGGATTTCATATGTTTTCATGTGCCTTGAAGTGTTTTCCAGGATTAGCTGCTCCATCACCTTTCCAGGGATCAAGGTGAAGATGTCTGATCAGCTTCTAGTTCCCAGGAACTTCCTGCCCTTTTTGTGGACCAGAGTGACTGTTGCTTTCCTGTAGTCCTCACACACTCCTTCCAATCACTGTAGTCATTCAAAGTGGCCTTGCAGTGGCATCAACCAGCTTAGAATCATAGAATTGTTAGGGTTGGAAGGGACCTCAAGGATCATCCAGTTCCAACCCCCTTTCCATGGGCAAGGACACCTCACACTAGATGGGTCCTCACACTCAGGACCCATGGGCTTATACATGCCCAATTTCCTTAAGTATTCTTCAACCTGATCTTCTGCCACCACCAATACCTTTGCTGAAAGAGATCCATTGGTCTTTATCGCCATACACTTGAAGCACTCCATACACTTTAACCCCCTCTTGTTGATTGGAAAGTCCACATCACCCTGCACTCTGCCTTGCCCATCTCTTCCTCACTTCACTGCTGGTTGGCATTGCCCAGAAAGCAAAGACTGAAGAAAGGCAGAAGGTGTGGCAACCTCCTCAAGCTGCCATCAGCTGTTGTGGTGATATTTGGACCATGGACACAGTGAGTCCTTGAGTTCCCAGGGCAAAGTGAATGCCAGACTTTGGGGGAACCCTTTTGTGCTCTAGATTATAGTTAACAAGAACAACCATCCACTCTCTCCTGCATTTCATGGGAGGGGTGGCAACTACCCATCACTGTGCTTCTGGTGTTCTTCAAAATTCATCTTTTACCTCACAGCTACTTGTAAGAGAGTCTCAGGGAACCAAATGGCTTGCCTGGAGTCAGCATTAAAGAGGCTGATTCCTGCTTGTGGCCACAGCACTCAGATTGAGCTGGAAAGCACTGCTGTGGGGTTCTGTTCATTACCGTGGTGGGACCACAAATCAAGTGTTGCTTTCAGAAGGATGTGTCTAAATAACTTAGTAATAGCCCCATGAAGGCCACAGTGCCCTTTAAACTCAGGCAGATAGGCTGTACACACACTCAAATAATTACCTTTTTAATCGGGGCAACTGAAAGCAGTTAGGTAAAACAGAGTGAGGATTTTTTGGAACAAGACATTGTGTCCTTTTGACTGCAGTCACCTCAGTGGTTTTCTGGCTTTTCACAAATTCTGCACAATTTCTTTCTCTCTTGTAGAGTTAGATAATGGTTGGACTCAATGCACTTAAAGGTCTTTTCCAGCTGCAATTATTCTATGATTCTATGGTTCTGTTATTTGTTCTCTTCAGTAGTCTCCCAGTCTGGACTTAGAGCCTTCCAGGTCCCTGCTAAGCTCTCAGTGTCTGTGTCTTCCTGCCACATCCCTCAGTCTTGAAGCCTTCTTGAGAAGGTCAGTTTAGTCCTGAAGGAATAACTCTCTCTGCCTCTAAAAATTTTCACCTGACCCACTCACTTTTTAAAGGCATGCAGCATATGTTACTTAAGCAAAGCAGATATCCTTTGTCAGCATTGATCAGCTGAAAAGACACTGTCCTTGTTAAGGTGCTATGGCAGCAAGCTGAGTTCCAGTGGCCACCAAAGTTCTCCTTTCCCCACACCTGTGTTAATCTGTACTCCAAAGCAGTGTGGCTACTCCAGTGCAGTGTCCTTGAACCCACTGTCTCCATGTGTCCATTGATGTCTGCATTAGAGCTGAGTTCCAGCCTGAAGGTTCACTTAAATGAATAGAACAATTCCTGCTGCTTTCAACAGGAGCAAGATTTATTTGCTTGAGTTTTACTCAGTCAAGAGTTCACACTTGGCTTGGTAAATAGGAAGAGGCATCACCAAGCTGGTGTGAGGGATCCTGACCAAACTCCCTGAGGCTGCACAGGAAGGTCAAGTCTTCAGGGAGATGAAGTCAGGACACCTGCCTCCAAGACTAGAGTGTGCTTCTGAGCCAGTGGCAGGGCTGGGACATGCCTTGATTTTAGTAGCACAAAGTGAACACAGCTCTCATCAACCTGAGTGATTCTGGCCCTCCTCTGCTGCCATCAGTGATACCACTGTGTGGCAGTTTAGGCTGGGTGCCCCCTGCCACTGCTACATGAGATACACCTCTGGTGTCTTGGGTGCCCACCCAATAGGGGTGGACACAGGAAACGGCGTATTTCTACCCATAAATCCTGCCCCTATAAATCCATCTGCAAAGTCATTCTCTTTCTCTTTCTTCCCTCTCTGCCCCCGTGGGAGATGCTCTCTCTTATCGGGTAACGGTGGGGGAGTATCTCAGGCCTCTCAGGCCTGTCCAGGCCTAATGCCAGGAGGAGAATGGAAGGGGGGTGCAGTCTCAGAGCTGGCCAGCCTGAGNTGCTAAGAGTGAAGCTGTTAGAGCTCCATAAAGGGGATCAGCACAGCCTAGGTTGTGACCACAGACTGGTGGTGAGGGGGTAACTCCATCTTGATGAGGGAGGAAGCCCCACAGCCCAGCAAACCCAAATAAACCATGCTCTGCAGAAAGAGAATCACAGAATCACGGGATCAACCAGGTTGGAAAAGATCTCAGAGATCATCAAGTCCAAACTATTACCTAGTACCTAACACCTCCTGACAACTAAACCATTGCTTCAAGTGCTACATCCAAGTTTTTTTTGAACACCTCCAGGGATGATGACACCACCACCTCCCTGAGCAGCACATTCCACTGCCAATTACCCTTTTGATGAAAAACTTTCTCCTCACCTCGAGCCTAAACTTCCCCCTGCACAGCTTGAGACTGTGTCCTCTTGTTCTGCCTTTGTTGCTTGGGAGAAGAGCCCAACCCCCACCTGGCTCCAACCTCCCTTCAGGTAGTTGTAGAGAGCAATGAGGTCTGCCCTGAGCCTCCTCTTCTCCAGGCTAAACACCCCCAGCTCTGAACTGCATGACTTCCAGAATATGTTATTTAGTTAGGCACTGGGCTCCTTCTCTAGAACAAGCAGTTGGAGATACAGATCCCTTTGTGTTGTGCTCTGTCCTGCTTCAATCAGCTCCTTGTACATTCAGAAACTATATGTGACTGTGTCTGCTGCATGTGTGACTGTCACTGGCAGCTGCTTCTTTCTTTCTTTCTT
>VXBD01008842.1:0-26255 GCA_013399975.1 Indicator maculatus
ATTTTACTACTTTCTGTTCAAGATCTGTGAATAAATTTTAAAGGCATAGCCTAACACTACCACAATGCAGCCCTGCTAAACAATTCCATTGGCTACTAGTACTGCCCACCTCATCTGAAACTATGAGTAAATAAAGTTCCTAGTCCACTGCAGCCATCTCAGATGCAGATGACTCTAAAGTTCAAAACCCAGGAAAACAGTTTCAGAGGTGAGATGAAGACAAGGCAGAGGGCCTCTCAGGTGACTCAGGGCTCTCAGGGTTCACGCACTGTAGATTCCTCATGGATTCTCCCTTTGGGTGTGATGTTGTGTCTGTTCTGGACACTCTGAATTTCAACTCCCTCAGCTAAAGTTAGATTGCTTTATTTGCTCTCTGTGGAGCATCAGCCCAAGTTGTGCCTGCATGACTGCCATGAGTGTATCATAGAATCACAGCATGGGCTGGATTGGAAGGAACCCCTGAAGGTCACCCAGTCCAACCCCCCCTGCAGTCAGCAGGTACATCCTCACCTAGACCAGGATCATCTGGCTCATGGGAAACAGCTTCCTCAGCAGGCTGCCTTCAACCTGGAGGGCAGATGCAGATGGGGATAAACTGAGCTCATCTTTCCTAGAAGGCTGAGCTGCTCTTTAATCTCCTAGAGCTAAAGCACCCAGGTGCCTGCCCTCAGCACCCTCCCAGCTGTGCACAGCTACAGAGCTAAACCACAGATCAATCCATTTCACTCCTCTGGCAAGAAACATCACAGTAATTAAACACCAACCACGCCATTAAATAACAACATGATCCCACGTGGCACAGGGGCTCTGCTGGATGAGGACAAGGCACCTCCAAAGCATTTCCTGTGTCCAGGTATAAGCCCATCAGCCCAGTTGCCTGCCAGCCTGTGGGGTGTTCCAGTGGTCTGTGCTGCCCTGGGCAGGGCAATAGTTGTGCTGGTGGTGTGTGCTTTGGCCAGTCTTACCTATGGGATACCAATGTGCCCTGGGGGCCAAGAAGGCCAATGGGAGCCTGGGGTGCATTCAGAGGAGTGTGTCCAGCAGAGACAGGGAGGTTCTCCTCCCTCTCTACTCTGCCCTGCTGAGACCTCACCTGGAATATTGCATCCAGTTCTGGGTTCCCCAGTTCAGGAGGGACAGGGATCTGCTGGAGAGAGTCCAAGGGAGGGCTCCAAGGATGCTGAAGGGACTGGAGCACTGCCTGGGGAGGAGAGGCTGAGAGCCCTGGGGCTGTCTGGAGAAAAGAAGACTGAGAGGGGATTTAATAAGTGTTTATCAATAGCTGAGGGCTGGGTGTCAAAAGCAAGAGGACAGCCTCTGCTCACTTGTGCTCTGGGATAGGACAAGGAGCAATGGATGTAAGCTGCAGCACAGGAGGCTCCACCTCAACATGAGGAGGAACTTCTTCACTGGGAGGGTCCCAGAGCACTGGAACAGGCTGCCCAGAGAGGTTGTGGAGTCTCCTTCTCTGGAGCCTTTGCAGCCCTGTCTGGATGTGTTCCTGTGTGACCTGTGCTGGATTCTCTGGTCCTGCTCTGGCAGGGGGGTTGGACTGGAAGATCTCCAGAGGTCTCTTCCAACCCCTAACATCCTGTGATCATCCTGTGATCTCACCTTCAACAACAAAGAGACATTTTACTTGAGCACACAGAGAATACAGCCTGGGATTGTTGCTCTGTTTGGTTTTCAGGGCAGGAAGATGTGGTGGGTTGAAAATTCCCCACTCCCCCAACACGAACTTTGCCAGAGCAGCTCAGTGGGAAGCAAATGAAAGCTGTATTTACAAACAAAACTACAAGCTACAGTGGAATACAATGAATGTGTTGAAATAGACAATATTTACAGGTGTTTACAACTAACAAACAGCACTAGGAACCCCCTGGCCAAAGACCAGGGGAACTGCAGCAGCTTCTCCCTTCTTGCCTCCCCCTTACTCCCCTGCACACAAGGGACAAGAGTCAGAAGCAGGGATATTAGACTTAGTCAAAACAAAAGCGATGCCGCCAAGGTCAGCAGAGCCTCTCCCTGACTGAGGAAGAGAGAAAAGAGAGAGATTGTTTTGGGAACCAAACCTTATGGTAAATATCTCTCCAATGGGATTGCTTAAAATTATCTTTATTTGCCTTTTTACACCCAATAGTGATTTATTCACATTTCACTACTTTTCTGCTCAAGATCTGTGAAAAATTTTAAAGGCATAGCCTAAAAGTACCACAGAGGACATCTGTCACTTCACCACACAGAGTCATAGGATGCCTTGGGTTGGGAGGGACCCTCAAAGGCTCCTGTGAAGTGTAGGTGTCCAGCTCACAGAGCAGGATGCTGCCCTGGCCTGCCCTTCCTTGGCTGCTGAGCAGAGACAAGCAGGGACCTGAGGGTGAGAAGCTGCATGCATAAAAAAAGCTATTTCTGAAACCAAACCAAGTGGAACAGATCAATATGGGCACAAGAGAAAAAGAATCTATGGAAGTGAAAGATGGTGGCAATCTGTTATTTCCAGGGAAACAAAGCTTGCCTCTGTGGGAAGGTGCCCATTACTCTGCACCAGTGGCAGGTGCTGTGCTCCATCTCATAGCTCTGCCTGCTGCTCCCTTGCCATTGCACCTCCCTGACCCAGGGGTACTGCCTGGGACTGCTGTGTTCCCCAGCCCTGCTCAGAGGCACCAGTGCTAAGGCCCAGCTGCAGTACTGGGGCTTTGTCTCTCTTGAAGAGGATTTGAGCATCTGAATCACAGCTTGGAATAATCAAAACAGCAAGCACTTGAAGAAGGAGGAGCTTTTAAGGAGCCTGAACTTTTCAGTCAAAAACCTAGCATTGTTTTCCTGAGCTTGCTTCAGCTTTGCTGGATATCAACAGATCACAGAAAACATCTGGTTGGAAGAGATCATCCAGTTCAACCCTCCACCCATCACTGAAGGGTCAGCACTGCACCATGTCCAGCTCCACAGGCTGCTTAAACACTTCCAGGGATGGGGACTCCAGCACTGCCCTGGGCAGACCATTCCCATGGCTGAGAACCCTCTCTGGGAAGAAATATTTCCTAGCATCCAGCCTGAAGGGCAGCAAAGCTGGGGAGGGGCCTGGAACACAAACCCTATGAGGAGAGGCTGAGGGATCTGGGGGGGTTTAGCCTGGAGAAGAGGAGACTCAGGGCAGACCTCATTGCTGTCTACAACTCCCTGAAGGGAGGTTGTAGCCAGGTGGAGGTTGGTCTCTTCTCCCAGGCACCCAGCAACAGAATAGGAGGACACAGTCTCAAGCTGTGCCAGGGGAGGTCTAGGCTGGATGTGAGGAGGAAGTTCTTCACAGAGAGAGATTTGCCATTGGGATGTGCTGCCTGGGGAGGTGGTGGAGTGACCATCACTGGAGATGTTCAAGAGAAGCCTGGATGAGGCACTTGGTGCCATGGTCTGGTTGATTGGATAGGGCTGGGTGATAGGTTGGACTGGATGAGCTTGGAGGTCTCTTCCAACCTGGTTGGTTCCATGATTCTATGAACCTCCCCTGGCACACTTTGGAACCATTTCCTCTGTTCCTGTCACTTGCCACCAAGGAGCAGAGGCTGCCCCCTTCTCACTCCAACCTCCCTTCAGGGAGCTGGAGAGAGCAATGAGGTCTCCCTCAGCCTCCTCTTCCCCAGCCTGAACACCCCCAGCTCCCTCAGCCCCTCCTTTAGCCCAGGGGTTCCAGGCTATTCTCCAGCCTCATTGCCCTTCTCTGAACAGGCTCCAGCCCAGAGCTGAACACAACACTGGTGGTGTGGCCTCCCCAGTGCTGAGCACAGGGGGATGATCACCTCCTGTCCCTGCTGGCCACAGTCTTTCTAACCCAAGCCAGGATGCCACTCGTCACCTGGACACACTGCTGGCTCATATTTAATCGACTATCAACCAGCACCCCCAGGTCCCTCTCTTAGTAGCAGCTGAGAAGCAAGCCTGGGAAGTGACACACTTACCTACAGTTGTGTTGAGTTTGCAGAGGCCTCATACATGCTCTTTTGCTCTGCTCTGGATTAATCAGACACCTCCTCAGCAGCTGCCTTCACCTCCTGTTAATTACCAGCTCGTCATGCCATCTCCTGGCATATGCTGGCACCACCTTGTGCCCTGGCAGGAAGGGTGAGCACTGCTGTGGCAGCAGGCTCTGGCTCAGCACTAAGTGCCAGCCCTGGGGGAGAGATGCATTTAACAAGCCTGGTGGAGCTGAGGCTTTCAGGACAAGGCTTCCTGCTTGCTGGTGCTCATTCCTTTTGTATCCTCAGCACCCAAATGCCCAGCTGAGGCTAAGAAGTGCCTGATCTGCCCAGTACCCCAGGATCCCACTGCCAGCAGGCTTCATCATCACCTGGCAGCAAAGGAGCTGCACCTGAGAAATTACTCTCCCAGACAAAGCAAACCTCCAAGGGAGGACAAGAGATAATTCTGCTTGTTTTGAGGAGAGATGTACTTTATTACAACGTTCCTTCTAACAGTTTTTTCAGAGCTGCCTGTGCTGTTCATGTGCTGTGCTCTGTGGTCCTTTTCCATTTCTTTCAGTATTAAGCTTGATAAAAATGCTCAGGAGCTCACTATGAAGCATCTCCCTTAAATTATAAAAGAAAACTGCCTTTGCTTTTTTTTCCTTTTTCTTTTCTTTTTTTCCCCCCCATGTAAAGAAGGCAAGAAATCTCTTTCAAAATAAAGAAGGCAAGAAATCTCTAGAAACCATTTCTTGTATCACACTCCATGAGCAAAGCTTATCTCTGCTTCCTTTGTAAACAGCAGCAAGACCACAGCTTACTAGTGCAGAATCTACTTCACTGGAGGGGCTCAGATCTTCTCTAGTTCCTTATGCATTCCTTCCAAGGGTGAATGAGACACCTCAGAATGCAGAGCAGAGATTTGTCCCAGGTTCTCAGGTAGGCATTAAACAGCAGTGTTTCTTAATGGGGGAAAAAAGAGTGGACACACCACAGAATTACAGAATGGGCTGGATTGGAAAGGACCTCCAAAGGTTGTCCAATCCAATCCCCCTCTGCAGTCAGCAAGGATATCCCCAACTAGATCAGGTTGCCCAGAGCCCTGTCCAGCCTCACCTTCAATATCTCCAGGGAAGGAGACTCAGCCACTTCCTTGGGCAACCTGTTCCAGTGTTCCACCACCCTCATGGTGCAGAACTTCTTCCTCACATCCAATCTCAATCTGCTCTGCTCTACTTTGAAGCCATTGTCCCTCGTCCTGTCCCTGCAGGCCTTTGCAAACAGTCTCTCTGCAGCCTTTCTGTAGCCCCCTTCAGGTACTGGCAGGTTGCTATTAGGTCTCCCTGGAGCCTTCTCTCCTCCAGGCTGAACACCCCCAGCTCCCTCAGCCTGTCCTTGTAGCAGAGAGGCTCCTGCTGCCTAAAGTTAGCATGGGAATTCTAAAAATGGTGACATGGAGAAGTTCTGCTTGCTGTGTGTCAGTGGCAAGCCAGGGGCTGAGAGAAACGAGGCTGGCAGAGAGGAGCTCTTGTTATCACTACCTCTGATTTGTTGAATCTCTTCACTAAGCAATTCTGAGAGACATGAAGAGAAGTACTGCTGAAAACAAGTAGTATAGGAAATGATGGAAATAGCCAAATGAGATAATCTTAAAAGAAAAATGGAAAGCAAGAATCAAACCCAGAATGCAAATAGATTTTATGATCAAAGAAAAGCTTGGGTAAGGCTGGTGAGACACTGGCACAGGTTGCCCAGGGAGGTGGTGGAAGCCTCATCCCTGGCGGTGTTTAAGGCCAGGCTGGATGTGGCTGTGAGCAACCTGCTGTAGTGTGAGGTGTCCCTGCCCATGGCAGGGGGATTGGAACTGGATGATCCTTGAGGTCCCTTCCAACCCTGACAGTTCTGTGATCAGTCAGTTCCAGGTTATCTGTGGGGTTTGTTTGTCTGTGGGGTTTGTTTGTTTGTGTGCTTATTTCATAGGTTGGGAGGTTTGTTTGGATTGTGGGTTTGGTTTTATTTTGGATGGGGGTGTTGGTTGTTTGGTTGTTGGTTGTTTTCCTTTTATTTTCCTTGCTGTATATATCACTTTCACCTTCCAGATTCAAAGTTCTGGCATAACAACTTCACAAAAGGAACTGAAGTTTTGCTTCATGAAGTTCTTCCTTTTTTTTCTTTTTTGTCCCTCTATTCTATTTGTGCTTTAGAGACATTAGAATAGTACAAAAATAAGTCTTTTAGGATAAGAGAAAAACATGTTCAAAGCAAAGAAATAAAATAAATAAAAATAAAATAAACAAAATTAATTAAATAAAATAATAAAATAAACAAAATAAAAAATAAAATTTAAAAATAAAATAAAATAAATGAAATAAAATAAATAAAATTAAATAAATTAGATAAATTAAGATTAAAAATAAAATAAATAAAATAAATAAAAATAAAATATAAATAATAAATAAACTTAAAATAAATAAAAATAAATAAAAAATGAAATAAAATAAATTAAATTAAATTTAAAATAAAACATAAAATAAATAAAATAAAATTTAAAATAAAACATAAAATAAATAAAATAAAATAAAATAATTAAATTAAATTAAGTTAAATTATTAAATTAAATTAAATTAAATTAAAATAAAACAGGAAAAATTAGTCATTTCAGTGAAAGAGCTCTCCAGGTCAGGAATTTCTTGCTGAAGAATCCAGCTGAAGATGCAGCATTATAAATGGTCTTCCCTCAGTCATGGTACTGGAGGTTAAATACTTCATTCCTTAGGAAGAAATATCGTGGCCTATTAGCAGAAAGAAAGTTTAGGTGCCCATGAATCAAACATTTCAGAGATGTATAAAGATGCATAGAGCATCCAGGGATCCCCCATTCCCTTCTTTCAGAAGATATCTGCAATCAATGTTCCAAATGCATTGAGTTAGTTTCATGTCATTGAGTGTTAAGTATTTTTAGCCCCTGCCCTGTAACATGGGCAGGGAGCAGCACAGGCAGCAGCTCTAACGTCCTCAAATAATTTCCTTAAGTACTGCTTGACCAAAAGAAGTGTCTGAGCTGGTCCAACTTGAATGTTTTTTGTGATCTGCTGGAGAGCAGCCCTGTGGAGAAGGACCTGGGAGTGCTGCTGGTGGACAACAAGTTCTAGGGCTGAGAGCCCTGGGAATGTGCAGTCTGGAGAGGAGAAGACTGAGAGGGGATTTAATAAATGTCTATCAATAGCTGAGAGCTGGGGGTCAGGAAGGAAGGGACAGGGACAGCCTCTGCTCAGTTGGGTCCTGTGGACAAGGGGCAATGCATGTAAGCTACAGCACAGGAGGTTCCACCTCAACATGAGGAAGAACTTCTTCACTGTGAAGGTCCCAGAGCACTGGAACAGGCTGCCCAGAGAGGTTGTGGAGTCTCCTTCTCTGGAGCCTTTGCAGCCCTGTCTGGACGTGTTCCTGTGTGACCTGTGCTGGATTCTCTGGTCCTGCTCTGGCAGTGGGCTTGGACTCACTGATCTCTGGAGGTCCGTTCCACCTACTAACCTCCTGTGATGCTGTGACCCTGTGAGCTGGATCTTCTGTGCTGTGCAAGCAAATCAGGCCAAAGCCAAATCCAAGGTGATCTCCCACCAGGAGGTGATGACAGAAAGATGAGCTAACTGCTGTTATCTGACTGCTCTTAAAGAACATTGACTTGGTGTTAATTGTTCACCTTTCCCTGGATAAGAAGAGCTTCTAAAGCATTAGCTTCTTCCCCTTCCCTAAGCTGATGTCATGGTTTGGAGCAGGACAGATTGCTCTAATGCCCCTGGGGTGAAAGCAAACTGCTGGACACACAGGACTGGGGTATTACAAAGTCTACACGGAAAAGCTGTTCGCAAGCTGCAATACTACAATGTGCAGTGCATAGTGGTGAGCATAGCAAAGCATGTAAAATAGAAAGGAATGCATGGTCTGGGCTTAACAGAGAAGCTCATTAAGCCAATAAACTTCACACAAAACCTCCACCAAATCAGACCAACACCCAGTGCTCCTTTCCTCCTCGTCTGGGGACTAAGATACACCCTAGGGCTCTTTCTTCCCCTCCATTGCTAGACTGGATTCAGGTTGGCCAGGCCTGAAACTGCCTTCCCTTGGTCTCTGGCATTAGACCTGAACAGGCCAAGATCAGGATCAAAGGATCACAGCATCACAAACATCACAGGATGTTAGGGGTTGGAAGGGACCTCTAGAGAGCTTCCAGTTCAATCCCCAGCCAGAGAAGGACCAGAGAATCCAGCACAGGTCACACAGGAACACATCCAGACAGGGCTGCAAAGGCTCCAGAGAAGGAGACTCCACAACCTCTCTGGGCAGCCTGTTCCAGTGCTCTGGGACCCTCCCAGTGAAGAAGTTCCTCCTCATGTTGAGCTGGAACCTCCTGTGCTGGAGTTTATATCCATTGCTCCTTGTCCTATCACAGTGCACAACTGAGCAGAGCCTGTTCCCTCCTTCCTGACCCCCAGCCCTCAGCTATTGATAGACATTGATCAGATCCCTCTCAGTCTTCTCCTCTCCAGACTGCACACCCCCAAGGCTCTCAGCCTCTCCTCCCCAGGCAGTGCTGCAGTCCCTTCAGCATCCTTGGAGCCCTCCCTTGGACTCTCTCCAGCAGATCCCTGTCCCTCTTGAACTGGGGAGCCCAGAACTGGATGCAATATTCCAGGTGAGATCTCACTAGGGCAGAGCAGAGGGGGAGGAGAACCTCCCTGGATCTGCTGGACACACTCCTCTGAATGCACCCCAGGCTCCCATTGGCCTTCTTGGCCCCCAGGGCACATTGCTGTCCCATGCAGAACTTCTTGTCCACCAGCACTCCCAGGTCCTTCTCCACAGGGCTGCTCTCCAGCAGATCCCCTCCCAACCTGTCCTGCTGCAGTTTCTTCTTCCTTCCCAGGTGCAGAACTCTGCACTCATCCTTGTTGAACCTCAGTAGGTTCCTCTCTGCCCAGCTCTCAGTCTGTCCAAGCCTCACAGTAAAAATCAGTCAGGCCTTGAGGGCCACAGATAAGACTGGAACCATCCTTCCCCAGAGCAGACAAGGGAGCTCAGGGCATCCAATGATGAGCAGAGGAAGAAAGAGAGAGCAACTGACTTCTGGAGGACTGCAGCTTAGTGGCTTTTTTAAGGACAACCAGCTCAAACTAGTACATCTAACCATTGAACAGTCTCTCAGAAACATTAATTTGCTGTTTGTGCTGTGAAATTTGTTGTTTGCCCTGACACAGGAGGAGGCATTTGCAAACATCACTCTTTTGACTGTTATTTGCATCAGTGTTTTTATTTGGCAGTCACTCTGCCCTGCTGAGGCCACACATGGAGTATTGTGTCCAGTTCTGGGGCCTCAGTTCGGGAAGGATCTCAGGGAACTGCTTGAGAGAGTCCAGCACAGAGCTGGACACAAAATGATGAGGGGAGTGGAACATCTTCCTTATGAGGAGAGCCTGGGGGAGCTGAGGGCTTGGAGAAGAGGAGCCTGAGAGGTGACCTCATTGCTGTTGATAAAGATGTGCAGGGGGAGTGCCCAGAGGCTGGAGCCAGGCTCTGCTGGGTGATGCCCAATGACAGCACAAGGGGCAGTGGTGGAAGCTGAGGCATAGGAAGTTCTATGGAAACAGGAGGAAAAATTTTTTCCCTGTGAGGGTGACAGAGCCCTGGAAGAGGCTGCCCAGGGGAGTTGTGGAGTCTCCCTATCTGGAGATATTCCAAACCCATCTGGATGTGTTCCTGTGTGACTTGCTCCAGGTGCTCCTGCTCTGGCAGAGGGGTTGGACTGGATGAGCTTTTGAGGTCCTTTCCAGCCCCTATCATTCTGTTTTTCTGTGAAATTAAATCTTAAGGACTAGACCAAAGAGCAGGTCTGGACAGCTGTGCATTTGACCCATCCCAAACACCAAAACTTTATCACAGGTCCAGAGCCTTCACAGAACAGAGCACCAAAGTTCAACCTTTGAGGTTCCTTCCAGCCCCTCACATTCTGTGATTCTGTGCTCTTACATCATCCAGAGCACATCTGCAGTCTGCTTTCCAAACATGTGGTTCCCTGCCTCCCCCTCCCTGACCCCCTGTGCANACTTTATCACAGGTCCAGAGCCTTCACAGAACAGAGCACCAAAGTTAAACCTTTGAGGTTCCTTCCAGCCCCTCACATTCTGTGATTCTGTGCTCTTACATCATCCAGAGCACATCTGCAGTCTGCTTTCCAAACATGTGGTTCCCTGCCTCCCCCTCCCTGACCCCCTGTGCAAAGAGAAGTGAGGAAGAAGCAGGCTAGGTTAACACCAAACTAAAGTGATGCAGCCAAGGTGAGCACAGCCTGTTGGTGTATCTCCCCAGTGAAGAAGCAAGAAGAGAGCAGAACACACTGCCACACTGCTGAAGAGTGTTCTGAGAACCAAACCTGATGGGAGCTATCCCTCCAATGGAATTGTTGGGAATAATCATTATTTTCCTTTTTACCCCCAGTAGTGATTTATTGACATTTCCCTCTTTTTCTGCTGGAAATCTGTAACAAAATTTTAAAGGCATAGCCTCAGACTACCCCCCACCTGCATGCCCACAGGGCAGAGGGAAACTTGCTCTGTACTCCCACTGGTGGCAGCACAGCAAGTGGAGCTGTGTAGCCTGTAGAGTACTTGCTCTGTGTAGGTGCTGCTGTTGGGCTGCTGCTTCACAGAGTGCTTCTCTGACTCCTGTGGGACAGGGGATCAAGGGCCTTGCAGGTGAAAGCAGTTAATGGAGGCTGTGTTTGCCTGTGGATGGTCTTTCCTACTCACCTTGGCTCTGAAAGTGCAGTAAAGAAGGGATAATAATCTGGGAGCTCTCAGTTGCTGAAGCAGGGAATTAATCAGGATGTGTGCCTGCAGCATATCCACTTGATCCTCCCAGGCCCCTAACTTTAGATGTCCTGCTAGAGTTTTGCCAACACAAGTAGGGAGCAGAGCAATTGGCAGGGAGCAAAGCACCAGTGGTGAGTGGTGTAATAACAGTTTTGGAAGGAGTAAGCAGCAGCTCCTGCATGCACCACCTTCATGTATTATGGGATGCTACAGCTTGCCTGAAACACATGGCTCTTGGCCACCACTCTAGGAAACTGCTTCATTTAGCCTAGATATTAGGCATGAAATCCTCTTGTCTAGTCAGAGCTGATTTCTCTTCCCAGAGCTGTGAATCCAGCCTTAACTGTATTCAGTGTGATCAGATTTACAGGCTCTGAATGAGCTCCACAACTGGAAAGTGTAGTCGTTTAAAGCAAAGCCAATGGGTTAAGTGTCTGCCTCCCCCAGCACACCAGTGAGGGACAAACAACACACAAAAAAGTCTGAGTTGAGACAAAAACCCAGTGAGACAAGATAAGAGTGTACTGAGTAAATCAGGTGATCACCACAGAAATGCACAATCACCTTAGAGAGATTCTGGGGATTCTGCCACTCTGCTCTGCTCTGGGGAGACCTCACCTGCAGTGCTGCATCCAGCTCTGGAGCCCTCAACACAGGAAGGACATGGACCTGATGGAGAGGGTCCAGAGGAGGGCCATGAAAATGCTCAGGGGGTTGGAGCAGCTCTGCTATGAGGACAGGTTGAGGGAGCTGGGGGTGTTCAGCCTGGAAAAGAGAAGGCTCCAGGGAGACCTAATAGCAACCTGCCAGTACCTGAAGGGAGCCTACAGGAAGGCTGCAGAGAGACTGTTTGCAAAGGGCTGCAGGGACAGGATGAGGGACAATGGCTCCCAGAGCAGAGCAGATTGAGATTGGATGCGAGGAAGAAGTTCTGCACCATGAGGGTGATTCTATGATTCTATGGTTCAACTTTAGCCTTTTTGCAGAGAAAAACACAACAGAAAGCAGCAGAAAGCAGCAGGCAGAAGCAAGTGAGCTTCAAGCTCCATGACACTGCTCCAGCCAGCACTTTCATGTTGAAGCTGGCATGAGGCAGGATGTGGGGGGAGTAGCCTCAGACTAAAACTCCACCTAGGACACAAGACATAGCTTCACTTCAATCATTTTCATTTCTGTCTATCTCAGGAGCTGGGCTCTTCAAAACCTTCTGGGAATAAGATGCAAACCAGCCAAGCAGTACCAAGATAATTTCCAAACCCAGGGGCATCAATGCATGCTCTGGAGGGTTGGGGCTGGAGCAGCATAGTTGCTATGCTGAGGTGAGCCTGCAATCTGTAACTGTTTTTGATGTTGTTCAGGCAGGCCAACTGCATGCCTGTAAATTAAATGCTGTGATCTCTTCTGACTCACCTTAGTTTAGTGAGATCAAATGAAGTTTTTGGATTTTTTTTTATTTAGGATCCATTCCCACTTAGCCATTTCCACACAAGAGGTGGCACCTTTCTTACAGTCTTTTACCACACACCAGCAGTTAGCTAAAAACCCCTGTCCCTACCACTTGCCCCACTGCCAAAATCACAAGAATGTTTAGAGGAGAGCACTCAGCACTGCTTGTCCCTGAGCCATTGTTCTGCCTCTGCTTTTCCTTCCCCTCTCATGTACATACAGATCACTGTGCACAGGCACCCAGCAAAATCCCTTGCTGAAGTTTCTGAATGATTGATTCTCCACCTGCAGTTGTTGCAGGTTCTGTTCAGTCTGGAGAAAAACAGGCTCTGAGGAGAGCTTCTTGTGGCCTTCCAGTATCTGAAGGGGGCTACAAGAAAGCTGGGGAGGGACTTTTGAGGGTGTCAGGGAGGAGTAGGACTGGGGGAACAGAGCAAAACTAGAAGTGGGTAGATTCAGATTGGATGTTAGGAAGAAAATCTTCCCCATGAGTGGTAAGAGACTGGCACAGGTTGCCCAGGGAGGTGGTGGAAGCCTCATCCCTGGAGGTTTTTGCAGCCAGGCTGGATGTGACTGTGAGCAACCTGCTGTAGTGAGAGGTGTCCCTGGCAATGGCAGGGGGGTTGGAACTGCTTGATCCTTGAGGTCCCTTCCAACCCTGACAATCCTATGACAGTGTGCCTCCTTTTCAGCTTGGAGCCACTTTGGTTTCCTGAGGAAGCTTGCTCACCCTGCTCTCTGAAATAAAGGGTAGGCTTTAGTTAGGACCAATACAACCACACACATCCAGCAAGGTTTAGCCCAGTCTGAAACCAAAAGATGTCTGTAAGAAGGAAATCCATGGCCTGACCTGCAGTATCACACTGGGGAGAGATAGAGCAGCACAAGTTATCACCATAAGCTAGTAGCTGATTATCATCACATCTGGAGCTCTATGGCTGGTCCCTACCCCAGTTCCAGCCTGGCTTTGTGCAAATGTAAATATCCTTATCAGTAAAGTGAAACTAATGCTGCTCCAGCACACTGCACAGTGTAAGAGAATTAAAGGGATAAAGTTCATGAAGTGTTTTAGATGTCAGAGTACACATAAAGCCTCACAAAACCTGACATCCTTACACAAAGCTCCTATAGCTGAGTATCAGAAAACTAACAGGGAGAGAGGAATTACAGACCTGGCAGAGAGACCTGATCCTGAGCACTAAAACTGCTGGAAAAGAAATCTAATCCCAGAGGAGAGCAGCCTCAGGAGGGCGATGCAGGCAGCAGGTGGGTGCAGGCCAGGTAGGTGCTACCCTAAGTGCCCCCTGCCATGCTCATCCCTGAGCCACACACTCAAGGAGGTTGTGTGTCTGGGGGACCTAATGAAAAGCCATTTGCAGTTACTCAGCCAGTCCCATGCAGCTTGCAGGCCTGGCCTCACAGGACTTGTTGGGGCACAGGATGGCACAGAGGAGATGGGTGGCCAGCCCCACGCACCGTCGGCCACAACAGTGAGGGGAGGCATGGCCACAGCCACTGCTGCCCTCCTCTGCTCCCCTTCACAGAACATCACAGAAACATTCAGGTTGGAAAAGCCCCTGAGGATCACCAAGTCCAACCCAGAACCCTACTCTACAAGGCTCACCCCTAAACCAGAGCCCCAAGCACCACATCCAAACCACCTTGAAACACATCCAGGCTTGGGGACTCCACCACCTCCCAGGGCAGCACATTCCAATCCCTGACCACTCTTGATGGGAAAAAATTCTTCCTAATGTCCAGTCTGAACCTGCCCTGCTGCAGCTTGAGGCTGTTCCCTCTTGTTCTAACCCTAATGACCTGTAAGAAGAGACCAGCACCAACCTCTCCACAACCTCCTTTCAGGTAGCTGCAGAGAGCCAGGAGGTCTGCCCTCAGCCTCCTCTTTTTCAAACTAGGCAGCCCCAGAAGAATTGAAGTGTTGGAAGACACCATCACCTGTGGTCCTCCTACCACTGGCACTGGCCTTGGGAACACCCAGGCAGAAGTAAAGGGGTTAATTTGGATAAAACATTACACCTGAAGGCTGCTGGGTTCTACCAGCAGTTATGAGGTGGAAGCCTGGCACATAGCTGAAGCTGTAGCTCTCTCTACAGGCTTCATGAACAGCAGCTGAGCTGTCTCAGCCAGGCTGGCACAACCTCCAACACTGCCCTGGGAGCTTACACATCAGGCAGCACCACTGCCCTGGCTCAGCATGAGCACCACTCCAGGCCTTTGGAGGAGGTGGCCTCCCTGGTGGGAACAGACAGGACTGCCTGCTGCAGAGGAACTTGTCCTTGCTGCAATGGAGCCTGGCTACAGCCCATACAGCAATGCCTGAAGCACCAGGGAGCTCAGGTGTGGCCAGGCCAGTGCCACCACACAAGCAGCAGGGAGCTGTGAGCCCAGGGGCTCAGGCATGTCCCAAAGTCACAAGCACCAGGGAGCTGTGAGCCTAGGAGCTCAGGCATGTCCCACAGTCACAAGCAGCAGGGAGCTGTGAGCCCAGGGGCTCAGGCATGTCCCAAAGTCACAAGCACCAGGGAGCTGTGAGCCTAGGAGCTCAGGCATGTCCCACAGTCACAAGCAGCAGGGAGCTGTGAGCCCAGGGGCTCAGGCATGTCCCAAAGTCACAAGCACATAGGCACATGGACACATGCTGTGGGGTCTAGTGAAATCACTCCCAAGATGCAGAGCTGTGCAGGACCTCTGTATCAGGCAATGCAGGGAGGTTTCCTAGCCTCCTCTGAGCTCTGGGGTGATGCAGCCATGTGGTAGAAAGCTGACCATGAGCTCCCCACATGGAGGGGATGGAGAAGCAAGCAGAGCCTGTGTAAGGGAAGGAATCACAGAACCACAGAATTTCAGGGGCTGGAAGAGACCTCAAAAGCTCATCCAGTCCAACCCCCCTGCCAGAGCAGGAGCACCTAATGCAGGTCACACAGGAACACATCCAGGCAGGTTTTGAGTATCTCCAGAGAGGAAAACTCCACAACCCACCCTGGGCAGCCTCTTCCAGGGCTCTGTCACCTTCACAGGGAAAAAAATTCTTCCTCATATTTACATGAAACTTCCTCTGCCTCAGCTTCCACCACTGCCCCTTGTGCTGGCATTGGGTACCACTGAGAAGAACCTGGCTCCAAGGAGCTGGAGATGTCATGGCCACTGGCAGCAAGAAGTAATGAGAGGCAGGAGCTGCAGGGCAGCGCTGGATCCAGCCTCAACCATTAATACTGTCACAGCTGGAGGAATTTATTTGAGGTTTTGTTTTGCCTTTTTCAATAATTTCTTGGTAAGAATATAATTGGATGATTCTTTAAGGTCACTTCATGAAGTGGATTTATTGACAACATTATCCACGTATTTACAGTTTAGAGGGACAAATATTTTATTTCCTTTTTTTATTGCCCCATTTTTTTATAAAGTTCTCTTTGAATCTCATAAATACATTTTTTTAATTCATTTCCCTTCAGAGTTTGTCTTTCTCTTCAGCAAACATTGATTTTTTTTTTTTGCCCCATGTTTTTTTCCCAGTGAACCTTGAAATTAAAATGTCTTTCTTTTTTTTTATTTAATTTCTTTTTTTGTGCACTGGACTCATTGTCAGCACAGCAAGAGCAAGGTGCTTTGTTAGATTACTGCTGCTTCAAAGCTACTCAAAGGAAGACTTAAGCACATTTTATCATATGTGTGGAGTTCCTTCATGAGCTGCAATTATTTCCCTTAAAGCAAAAAGCCAACACAAGTTCTCAGCATTTTAAGGAAACATTTAAACATTTTTAATGTTTCCAATGTTAATTTTTACCAAATGGTACTGGCTTTAAGAATTGTGGAATACTTTGTCTTCTTAGTGGACAAATCATGTGGATAGAAGGAGCTATATTCCAGCTATAGAAAAAGAGCTATACAAACCAGCAAGGTTTGCAGGCAGGGAGAATATCTTTTACTAGACCAACTGATAGAGGTGAGGAAAACAAAGAGGAAAAGCTTCCAGACTCACAAGATCACTGAAAGTGTTTCTGGATTAGTGATTTTGGTTGGGGTTTTTTGTTTGTTTGTTTGTTTGATGTTGTTTGTGTGGGTTTTGTTTGTTTTGGGGTTTTTTTGCTTGTTTGTGGGGTTTTTTTTCAAATATATCAATTGGTCTAATAAAAACTATTACCTGTTCCTGCAAACCTCTCTCCTACCCTTCCACCACTGCAGCTACAACACTACTATTTGTAACAGAGAAGTAATTGTGTTTCACAGAATCCACACAGAATCACAGAATTAACCAGGCTGGAAAAGACCTCAGAGATCACCAAGTCCAACCTATCACCCAGCACCATCTAATCAACTAACCCATGGCACTGAGTGCCTCAGCCAGGCTGATTTCAAACACTTCCAGGGATGGTGACTCCACCACTTCCCTGGGCAGCACATCCCAAGGGCCAATCTCTCGTGCTGTGAAGAATTTCTTCCACACATCCAGCCCAAACCTCCCCTGCCACAGCTTGAGACTGTGTCCCCTCCTTCTGTCACTGTTGCCTGGGAGAAGAGACCAACCCCCACCTGGCTACAGCCTCCCTTCAGGTAGTTGTAGACAGCACTGAGGTCTGCCCTGAACCTCCTCTTCTCCAGGCTAAACCCCCCCAGCTCCCTCAACCTCTCCTCACAGGGCTGTGCTCCAGACCCCTCCCCAGCCTTGTTGCCCTTCTCTGGACACCTTCCAGCATCTCAACATCTTTCTGAAACTGAGGAGCCCAGAACTGGACACAGTACTATACTTTGTAGAGCAAAGAAACCATATTGCCATTTTCCCAAGCATTTTTCATCAAAACTACTGCCTCTTCCCTTTCCTACAGTAGAGTTTTGTGGTGGTTCTGTTTTTTTTTTTTTTTTTTAAAGCAGAGTATTTTCAGAAAGGAACAATTTTTATGGTAATTACTTTGTCATTGTCACTTTATCTTCTGTGGCAGAAGAATTCTCCCTTACACAGTCTTGACAAAGAATGCTTTTGTCTTTTGCTAAGTAGCCAGGGCACTGTAGGTTATGAAATGAAAGCTTGCATTAGAGTAGGGTAAAGTGGTTGGACCCAGGCACACAGATACATTTCCAGCCTTGCTTAGCCTGATGTGCCATCAGGAAGTTAGGAAATTCTTCACAATATTCGGCTAAAATTCAATCCTCCATAAATTACAAGGGTTTGCTTTAGCATTGTGAACTAGGGTCACAGACTGTGCTAAGCAAGTACAGCAGTCTGTGCTCAGAGGCTAAGGAGCAGGTAGCAAGTGTTTAAAGCAGCAAGAGCCATGCTTTAAAAAGAAAAGGAAAAAAAATACTTTAAAAATGAATTGTTCTAGGCTGTAATAAACTATGAGTTGTAAAAGGTTAATTGACAAAGTGATACTTGTCTAATGCCATCTCTGTAATAGCAATCATTGCTGAATCCATAATTCAAGGGTCTTGCTGTATTGACAATTACATTTCCTCAGAAGGACTCCAGTTATTTCCTCAGTCTGTAACCTCTGGTAATTAATTATGGATTTACAAGTAGTACAGAGGCAGATACAGGTATCTGCAGAAACCAAAAAGCCATCCTGCAGGCTGGGGCAGCCCAGGTACCAGCATGCAGCTTCAGCCCATGGCCTGACCTTTGCCTTGCTCGCCAGCTGCACCAGAGCGCCAGAGCGGGTGGTGGTACTCAGCCTCACTGCACGGCTGCCAGTCAAGGAGGGGCAGCCTTGCCTCAAGGCTGCTGCACTTAGGATTAAATGCCATTTTTGCAGGGCCTCTGATCTGCAAATCTGATCTGTTTTCCTCCAAAGCACATTCCTTATTCAATAGATGCAATGTGTTAGTAGTGAACAAAACACAGAGATTTTTAGTAGCAAGCACTCAGCTGAATTTCTTGCATGTGGTACATTATCAGGGTGTCACAGACACCTTCCTTGTGATACAAAAGATTCTTTTTTAACTTTTTTTTTTCCCTAAAAATATTTGGGATTTGGCATATTTGGGAGTTGGGATACTTGGGAACTGGGGTTCTTCAGCCTGGAGAAGGCTCCAGGCAGACCTAGTAGCAACCTCCAGTACCTGAAGGGGAATACAAGAAGGCTGCAGAGAGACTGTTTGCAAGCCTGCAGGGACAGGATGAGAGGCAGTGGCTTCAAACTAGAGCAGAGAAGATTGAGATTGGGTGTGAGGAACAAGTTCTGCACCATGAGGGTGGTGGAACACTGGAACAGGTTGCCCAGGGAGGTGGTTGAGGCCCCATCCCTGGAGATATTGAAGGAGAGGCTGGACAGGGCTGTGGGCAACCTGATCTAGTTGGGGATGTCCCTGCTGACTGCAGGAAGGTCAGACTGGCTGAGCTTTGGAGGTCCCTTCCAACCCAGCCCATTCTGTGATGCCATGATTATGCCAAATGAAAGTCACTTTGTTTAGAAATCAACAGTTGCCCAACAGGAAGACAAATGTAGCCACTGGTCTTGCTGTTTTGTGGAAAGCACTTGCCAGGCCCTGCCTACACCAGCAGCTTTTGTGAGCAGCCTCCAGCCTTCCCAAAGGAACCGCATGGACTGGCTAAGAAGGAGCCATTAGAATCTCTCTTTAATCACAATGCATTACGCTTTTTTTTTTTTTTAGCAGTACCAACTTAGCAGCTATAACGAAAGATGTTTAAGCAACAAGTTTTGTCAAAATAAAGGAATTAAGAGCATTCATCCTTTCCCCGAGCGTGAAGAAGTTTGCAAGGTGATAATGAATCCTGCCACGCGTTAGCCACACTTGTAGGACGTGCGCGGCGCCGACGCCGCAGCTCGCTGGAGTTTTGTCATTCTTACTGATTCTCCAGTTATGGGCACAAATTAGCAAGATTCGATTGTAATTGGGCTTCAAGCAGTTCAGCTTTTATCCTGCCAAACGCAGGAGGTTTTCACTGTGCAGAAGCCTGTTAAAGCCGCATGAAATCCATACGAGATCCGCAGGCGTGCTACCGCTGGGCTTCGCTCTGTTACCTGGCAGAGCCTGGTGCTGGAGAAGGTGCAGAGCACCTCCTGCTCACCAGGATCCTGCTGTCACACAGTCACAGAATGGTAAGGCTTGGAAGGGACCTCTGAGCAACTTCTAGTCCAACCCCCCTGCTGGAGCAGGATCACCTCGTGTAAACTGCACAGGTAGGTGGCCAGGTGGGTTTTGAATGCCACCAGAGACAGAGATTTCACAGCCTCTCTGAGCAGATTCTTCCAGAGCTCTGACACCTTCAAAGGGAAGAAATTGTTCTCTGTGCTTACGTGGAACCTCCTGTGTTCCAGTCTGTGTCCACTGCCCCTTGTCTTGTCGTTGGACACCACTGCCTGACTCCATCCTCCTGACACTCATCCTTTAAATATTTATAAGCATCAGTGAGTTCATAGAATCACAGAACTGTCAGGGTTGGAAGGGACCTCAAGGATCATCCAGTTCCAACCCCCCCCTGCCATGGGCAGAGACACCCCCACTCAGTCTCCTCTTCTCCAGGCTAAACAGATTCAGTTCTCTCAGCCTTTTCTTGTAAATCAGATGTTCCAGTCCCCTAATCATCTCAGTGGCTCTCCACTGGAATCCCTCCAGTCTCTCTGGGAGTCCAGAACTGGATGCAATATTCCAGATGAGGGTTTACAAGGCCACAGTAGAGGGGAAGGATAACCTCCCTCAACCTGCTGGCCACACTCTTCTTAGTGCTCCCCAGGAGGCTGTTTGCCCTCTTGGCTGTGAGATCACATTGTTGGTTCATGGTCAGCCCCTCGTCCCCCAGGACTCACAGGTTCTTTCCCCAGAGCTGCCCTGCAGCAGGTCACCCCTGTGCTCATGCACTGGATTATTCCTCCCCACTTGCCTTTGTTGGCTTGGGCTGTCCCTGTGCACTGGCAGGTGAATCCTGGCCTGGGAGGAGCTGGGGTTAAACCTGCTCCCCAGTCAGCAGAAGCTCTCTGGAGCACACTAGAAGCAGTCAGGCCATGATCTGGGCTGTGCTCCCAGTTACAGTTGTTGGTCTGATCTCCTAAGCTGTTGCTTTCTCTCCAGATATCAGACACCTTCTGCTGTGCCAGGAAATTCAGTGCAGGCATCACTGAATGTAGCTCCAGCAGTGCTTCCAACGCCCCCCCTACATACACTGACCTTTGGGTGCAGCTCCCTATTTCCATTAGCCCCTTTATGATGGACATTTGCTTCCAAAAAAACCTCATCCTGGCTGAGCATCAGCACAACCTTGCCATCCCTCTACAAGTCTGAACTTGCAGCTCACTGACTTTGTTTTCAGATCTGCCTCAGCATCTGCCTCATAACCCACTTCACAGCCATGATTTTGTCCCCTCACACAATCACATCCATGATTGTTCTTGCCCTGAAGGAAGAAGGGCACACAGTAAACACAACAGATGATGCATTTCTGCTGCCCCCTCACAGAGTACTTCCCAGACACTCTGCAGACCCTGAGCTGTTTCATGACATGTAAAGCATCTTCCCTACCCAACTGACTGTTATCCTGGTGGCTTCAACCCAACTGACTGTTATCCTGGTGGCTTCTACCCAACTGACTGTTCTCCTGGTGGCTTCTACCCAACTGACTGTTCTCCTGGTGTCTTCTACCCAATTCCCTCTCATCCTGGTGGCTTCTACCCAATTCCCTCTCATCCTGGTGGCTTCTACCCAATTCACTCTCATCCTGGTGGCTTCTACCCAATTCCCTCTCATCCTGGTGTCTTCTATCCAATTCACTCTCATCCTGGTGGCTTCTACCCAATTCCCTCTCATCCTGGTGTCTTCTATCCAATTCCCTCTCATCCTGGTGGCTTCTACCCAATTCACTCTCATCTTGGTGGCTTCTACCCAATTCACTCTCATCCTGGAAGGAGCTGAGCTGTTTGCAATCCAGCTCACACAGGGCTGGGGGCATCCTCAACCTGTGTGCTTTCTGATTCTGAGATATTCTGCCCCCTGCTATTTAGAAAGAGAGGCAGGCGCAAGGAGGTCAACACTACTGGGTGTACAGCTTTAGTTTTCTGGCATCAGAAACATGAATGAGCAGGGAAACAGGCTCCTGGAGATGTGTAGGAGAGAGGTGTCTGAGGTGAGGAAGAAAAAAGGGTTGGACAGATACCCAGGGGAGCAGTCCAGGACACTGACCTCTGCTCTGGTGTCCTAGTCATTCCTGGGAAGATGAAAGGATACAGCACATGCAAGAGGAATTTTTCTTAGAGCAATACAACCCAGTTATCACTGGAACATGTCTGCACCTCAGTGCACTTGGCAGAGAGTCAGGCTATGTAAAAAGAAGAGAAATCTGGAAATCTATCCCTTAATGGACCTGCACAGCCCCACGAGGCTATTCCTAGTATCCTACTGCAGTGTGCCAGGCAGGCAGACACATATCTCTCACCTGCTGTGGGACTAAAACATGCAGCAGCAGGAAGGAGGTCTGCAGTTCTCCTACTGCATTTATGGGAGGTGATGGAAAGCATAGAGCTGTGGAGATGCTGAATTAATGGAACACATTTTGGAGCTGCTTACAGTGCAGCCATTTCCACCCTCCCCAGCACCCAAATTCACAGAAGCATCTCAGGAAAACAACCAGAACTTTCATAAAGCATCTGGGAATTTTTAGCTAATGATGTAAAAGGTGTTTTGTAGAATGAGGATGCCTCATCCCTGCTGACTGGCAAACAGCTCACAGGAGGCAGTTTGTGCCACGAGTGAAGGATATTGCATTGCTCCAGCATGGGGCTCCCCTCTCTGCAGCCTGGCAGGTGGCACAGGTGGGAGGACAGCCAAGGGGAGTGACTTCCACAGCCTCCAGAGAAAGCCCCAGTGGCAGCAGCTTTAGGCCAACATGTGGCTGTGTCCTCATGGGTCAGTTTTTGTTCCAAGCCCAGGACCCCCAGCACTGAGTGAGAGCCCATCCCTGCTCCTGTGTGTGCAGCAGCACATCTTCCCGTTCCTTCAGGGCAGCATCTTCTCCTTGGTGGCAAGTGACAGGACCAGAGGAAATGGTTCCAAGCTGGTTGGAGAAGGGCCTGGAGCACCTGGGCTAGAGGAGGGGCTGAGGGAGCTGGGAGTGTTCAGGCTGGAGAAGAGGAGGCGGAGGGAGACCTCATTGCTCTCTCCAGCTCCCTGAAGGGAGGTTGGAGTGAGGAGGGGGCAGCCTCTGCTCCTTGGTGGCAAGGGACAGGAGCAGAGGAAATGGTTCCAAGCTGCCCCAGGGGAGGTTCAGGCTGGATGCTAGGAAATATTTCTTCCCAGAGAGTGTTCTCAGACATTGGAATGACCAGCACCAACCTTTCCACAACCTCCTTTCAGGTAGCTGTAGAGAGCCAGAAGGTCTCCCCTCAGCTTCATCTGTTTCACACTAACCACCCCCAGCTCCTTCAGTTGCTCTTCACAGGATTTATTCTCCAGGCCCTTCCCAGCTTCCTTGCCCTCCTCTGCCCTGGCTCCAGCACCTCCACATCTCTCTTGGATTGAGCTGCCCAAAACTGGACACAACACTTGAGGTGTGGCCTCAGCAGAGCTGAGTCCCAGGGGACAATCCCCTCCCTGCTCCTGCTGGACACAGCATTCCTGATCCCAGCCAGGAAGCCTTTGGCTTTCTTGACCACCTGGGCACACTGCTGGCTCCTCTTCAGCTGCTTGTGCATTAAAACTATCTCTGCAGCTCTGCATCTCCCAGATGCAAACTCTACCTACCCTACAAATAAACATGGTCTGATATTCAACTTAGACAAAAAATACAGAGCAGAAATCGTGCTCTCTAATATGTTATTTATACACTTCCTCTACTGACTATAGGAAGAACTGAAATGATTTTCATTAGCAGCAAACAAGCAATTCAACATCACTAGGCATAGCTGAACCACCTGGGATAAACTTCAAGCACTGCTGACTTTGCAAGTTTTGGAAGCAAAAGCTGGGGACTAAGCAGAGCTCTTGCAACCTCTCTGCAATGATTAGCGCAGAATTATCTAGAGGAAAGGATGGAAAACCAAAACTATGCATGGGGAGAAAAAAACGAGCAGAGAGAAAGTGAAGACTGCCCCACTACCCTACTATCCAACCTGCTCTGAATGGAGCCACCTCTCAGTCCAGCCTTCAAGCAGCCATCTGTGTGTAAAGAGCCTCTGTCTCACAAGGTACTCCACATCTCCTATTGCCTTGCCCTCTCTGGCTCTGCATAATGCTGTGTGGCAACATGCTGGCTGTGGCAGTTCAGGCTGGATGCCTCCTGCTACTGCCACATGAGTTCCACCTCCAGTGTCCCAAGGGTCCAACGCAGTAAGGTGGGCACAGGAATCATAGAATCATAGAATCAACCAGGTTGGAAGAGACCTCCAAGATCTTCCAGTCCAACCTATCACCCAGCCCTATCCAATCAACCAGGCCATGGCACTAAGTGCCTCATCCAGGCTCCTCTTGAACATCTCCAGGGACTCCACTACCTCCCTGGGCAGCACATTCCAATGGGCAATCACCCTCTCTGTAAAGAACTTCCTCCTCACATCTAGCCTAGACCTCCCCTGGCGCAGCTTGAGACTGTGTCCTCTTGTTCTGCTGCTGGTTGCCTGAGAGAAGAGCCCAACCCCCACCTGGCTACAACCTCCCTTCAGGTAGTTGTAGACAGCAATGAGGTCTGCCCTGAGCCTCCTCTTCTCCAGGCTAAACCCCCCCAGCTCCCTCAGCCTCTCCTCACAGGGCTGTGCTCCAGACCCCTCCCCAGCTTCGTTGCCGTTCTCTGCCGTTCCAGTACCTCAACATCTCTCTTGAACTGAGGAGCCCAGAACTGGACACAGGACTCAAGGTGTGGCCAAGTGGATACCGGTGACAAGTGGTTTCCCTTAGAGGTTGGCATGGAGACAAATGCTGTTTAACATCATTGTCTGCAATGTGGGCAGTGGGATCAAGAGCACAGCTATTCCAGTTGTGTGGTGTGGGTGACATGCTGGAGGGAAGGGATGCTGGGGTGGGCTATACCTTTAATTTCTCTTCATAAAGCTCTAGCAGAAAGGTAAAAGAGTATTTCTACCCAGAAATCCTGCCCCCTATCCATCCATCTGCAAAGTCCTTCTCTTCCTCTTTCTTCCCTCTCTACTCCCACGGGAGATGCTCCCTATCAGGTAACAGTGGAGGGGGTAAGAAGGAGCCCTGGGGGATTCTTCACTCTCCAGTCCATTTGTGTGAGTGTCATTCTTTTGTCCCTCTCAGGGCAAGAGAGGATCTGACTGGCTCTAAACCAGGACTCTGGCCCTGGGATCTTACTGTGCATCAGCTCCTCCTCTGCTCAGAATGAGGTCATCATGCACTGACCTTGTACCTTGCAACACCAAAGCCATCCCATAGCTCACTGATGGATTTTTTTTCATTGAAATCTCCAGACCAGGGGCAAGCATTGAGAGTGCATGACTCCTGCTGACCTTCAAAGAAACTTACCCCACACTGGTGGCTCTTGCACTGAAACTAGAGAGTTGTTTCTCCTGCCTGATTTATGTTTCCCACTGCAGACCTTTGAAGAAAGGACAAACCCGAAGAGCACAATAAAATTTCCAGATGTGGTACCCTCAGGCTCAGAAGGGGCTCCTGTCTCTGAGCCTGACAGCAGGGTGTGCAGCATCCTCACCTCCTTTTGGAAAGCAGAGGGAAACCTGCTCCAGCTTTGCTCTCTGTGCATCTCCTACTCCCAATTTACACCTCTGTGAAAAGGAATCCAAGACATTTGTGAAGGGGTCCTGTGTTAGCATTTCTGCTATAGCCTGGGCAGCAGTGTAGTTTGGATCAAGGGTCCCCAGTGCCACGTGGGATCAGACGTGAAAGCAGACTGCCAGGGGAGAGACAGGAGACATCTGAAGCATGAGTCAAGAGACACTGGAGAGCAGCAAGAAGGGAAGGTGGTGACAGTAACTCAGAGTGTAAATCAGTGACTAGAACTCATACAACAGCATGCAGGCTACCTGCTTGCTGTGCTGGCACAGCTGCTCCCTCTTTTCCCAGGCACAGGGAGGGTGATGCCATTTGCTTCAGCTTGTTCCTCCTGGGGCCCTTAAAGGCCAAGATAATTCTCTTTAGTTCATCACAGAGCCTTCTGCTTTCCAGAGCAGTCACAGGGATCTGGTTTGCCAGCAATACATCTACATAAGGAAAAGTTCAACACAGTGCAGGTTAATAACTCCTTTACAATTACACTGTGGTACCCCAAAGCTGTGTAAGGGAAGGGTTACTGCCATGAAAGCCTTCCACTTAGGTACATATTTTCTCATTAACAATTTACCATTAATCTCCCATCTTAGCAACTGGGAAAGCCAATGCACACAGATCAGAGTGGCTCTAGTGCAGTGAGAAGAGGAGGCTGAGGGAGACCTCATTGCTCTCTCCAGCTCCCTGAAGGGAGGTTGGAGTGAGGAGGGGGCAGCCTCAGCTCCTTGGTGGCAAGAGACAGGAGCAGAGGAAATGGTTCCAAGCTGTGCCAGGGGAAGTTCAGGCTGGATGCTGGGAAATATTTCTTCCCAGAGAGGGCTCTCAGCCATGGGAATGGTCTGCCCAGGGCAGTGCTGGAGTCCCCATCCCTGGAGGTGTTTAAGGAGCCTGTGGAGCTGTGCTTAGGGACATGGTTTAGTGCTGACCCTTCAGTGCTGGGTGGAGAGTTGGGCTGGATGAGCTTGAAGGGCTCTTCCAACTAGATGTTTTCTGTGATTCTGTGACTCTGTTCCTTGGCAGGGACTCTGTGCTCAGGCATCTCAGCACATCATGGAGGGCTCCCTGAATCAGAACAGTGAGTCCTGCACTCCTGACCCTGAGCCAGGCCACTCCTGAGACGCTGCCTTTGCCGTGTTTAACAGAGAAATGTGGTCACCCAACCTGATGCTCTGCATGGCTCTGGTGAGCTGGGTCTGGTGATAAGCCAGATATTTCAGTCCCAGCCCATCTCCATTAAAAAAAAAAAAAACCCTAGTTCCTGACTTTACATTCATAA
>VXBD01008842.1:28582-64674 GCA_013399975.1 Indicator maculatus
CCCTGTGAAGAGAGACTGAGAGCCTTGGGGCTGTTTAGTCTGGAGAGGAGAAGACTAAGAGGGGATCTGATCAATGTCTATCAATAGCTGAGGGGTGGGTGTCAAGTGGATGGGGCCAGGGTCTTTTGGGTTGTGCACAGGAATAAGCCACGGAGCAGTGGATACAAACTTGAACACAGAAGGTTTCAGCTCAACATGAGGAGAAAATTCTTTCCGGTGAGGGTGACATAGCCCTGGAGCAGGCTGCCCAGAGAGGTGGTGGAGTCTCCTTCTCTGGAGAGTTTCAAACCCACCTGGATGCACTCCTGTGAAGACTGCCCTGGGTGATCTTGCTCTGGCAGGGGGGTTGGACTGGATGATCTCTGGAGGTCCCTTCCAATCTCTAATGTTCTGTGATTGTGTGATTCTCTGAAAGCATTCTACAGATGCTTGGGCATCCCAAGCTGGAGATGATCTGCAGGACCTGGGGCAGATGAGAAGCCCTGTTGTGACCTTCTGCAAGCATTTCTTTCTACACCACTTCAGTGTGCAAACTGGGATGGCTGTATAGGGACTGTATTTGGCTCTTTTAAGAGGGATTCCCAGAACCCACTGAGCTTGTTAATAAATAGGCATTGAAACCTTGAGCTTTTCTGTTTGGGAATGTTGTGAGATTCCCATAGAGGATGACACTGAAGCACATTCATAGCATAATCCCTGGCTAGACTTTGCCTGACTTCCCAATGGAGCAGGAGAACTTCCCACATGAGGTGGGAAGCAAATTCCTGATCTGCTCACACCCCCATTTGAACCTCATGCAGATCTAGGAATCACGTTTAAAGTCCAGAAAATTCGAGATTGACTGAATCTGAATGCAGGCTCTGTGACCCTTTATTCACATGCAGTTACTCAAGAAAATTCTACACGTGAGGTTAACAGCACCTGTACAACACTGAAAACATCCCCAGGTCTACAGGGGGTTAAAAAGTCATAAATAAAAGAGTCAACTTTTTTTTTTTTTTTACTTTTTTTTTTTTTTATTATCAGATGTGCAAAGCTACTCTACTTAATTCCCTGGATAATCCAATCTTGAACTCAGATGACACTCATGCAGATGACATTTCCTCTGTTTTGAATGGGGATTATTTTTTTAAGAGGATAGAGAACCTGGAAACATTTCAATAGGTCTGGTATTTAAAGCATATTTAATGGCATTTATGTTTTAATCTTCTTACTGACTAAATTTTAAAGAGAGCTGCAAGAAATTCAACAATGGAAAAAAATAATTAGATATTAGTTAATAGCATAGGTCAGCTGATGCATGCATGGGGCACTCCAGTGCACCAGAGCTTCTACTCTCTGGAAACAAGGACTTGTGTTGCACACATCACCCCAACACCTGGAAAGCTTCCTACTGCTAATGGACTTTGCCTTCACTGTTGGTTACAAAAGCAAAGAGACAAATTCACCAGACCTGGGAAGGAAGAATAAACTGCAGCAGGACAGGTTGGGAGGGGATCTGCTGGAGAGCAGCCCTGTGGAGAAGGACCTGGGAGTGCTGATGGTGGACAACAAGTTCTGCATGGGACAGCAATGTGCTCTGGTGGCCAAGAAGGCCAATGGGGTCCTGGGGGGCATTCAGAGGAGTGTGTCCAGCAGATCCAGGGAGGCTCTCCTCTCCCTCTACTCTGCCCTGCTGAGGCCTCACCTGGAATATTGCATCCAGTTCTGGGCTCCCCAGTTCAGGAGGGACAGAGATCTGCTGGAGGGAGTCCAAGGGAGGGCTGCAAGGATGCTGAATGGACTGCAGCACTGCCTGGTGAGGAGAGGCTGAGAGCCCTGGGGCTGTTTAATCTGGAGAAGAGAAGACTGAGAGGGATCTGATCAATGTCTATCAATAGCTGAGGGCTGGGGGTCAGGAAGGAAGGGACAGGGACAGACTCTGCTCAGTTGCACCCTGGGGAAGGACAAGGGGCAATGGATGTAAGCTGCAGCACAGGAGGTTCCACCTCAACATGAGGAGGAACTTCCTCACTGTGAGGGTCTCAGAGAACTGGAACAGGCTGCCCAGAGAGGTTGTGGAGTCTCCTTCTCTGGAGGCCTTTGCAGCCCTGTCTGGATGTGTTCCTATGTGACCTGTGCTGGATTCTCTGGTCCTGCTCTGGCTGGGGATTGAACTGGAAGCTCTCCATAGGTCCCTTCCAATCCCTAACATCCTGTAGTCTCATGATCCTGTGAGCAGATGAGAGGAGACTTTGCTAGGGAGAAAGCAGTGGCAGGTAAACAATTCCCCTAACTTTCATTCTGTACTTTCTAGCCTGAACACCACAAAGCACAGTCCAGGTTCCCTCTGGGGATGACTACTCACATTAAACAAATCTCACAGAAAATTAAATAACAACAACCACACAGAAGGGGCCCTGTTGGTTTTCTGAACTTTGTGGTTTTATGAACAAAGCCTGATTTGACTCATGAGAGTTCGGCCCTGCTGCCTTGGTGCTGTCGAGAGCCAGGTCCTCGACTGCTGGTTTGGGGAGCTGGGGGTATGAGTTAGACCTCATTCTAGTGCTCAGCTCCTGAAATTTTACACATTCTCACTCGTGGCTTCAGTCCTGAAACAGCCTGCAGACAGTTCCCTGCTTGGTTTGCTTCTCACATTTCGCCTAGCTCCGGGAGCAAGGAGTGACTTCATTAGGAGCAGAGGTATTAATTAGCAGTGAACCTGTTTAACCCACATGCTCTTTCATGCAGCCTCAGAATGCTTCCCAAACAACCTCAGGTTCTAACACAGCTAACATCTCCCAGGTTAGAGCAGATACTCATTCTCTTGAAGTCAGAGGCAAGGACCTAGCAAACACTTCCTTGCAAGGTGCCTCCCCCAGGGATCTGCTGCAATCCATGCAGGACTGGCTGTACGTGGAGCAATAAATACCACAGATGGCACTTCCCTCTGACTTCCTGAAGCTGTGCCCTAATGTGGTAGTTTTAGTCTGTGCCTAGGAAATTTTCCACAGATCTTGGACAGAAAGTGGTAAAATGTAAATAAATGACCATTGGGTGTTGAAGGGAAAACAATGATAAGGTCTGAACAATCCCACTGGGATGAGACCTCACATAAAGTTACTTTGGTAAACTAACTTTTGCTCTTTTTGGCTCCTGCTTCTGCTAGCTTGCTGGCCTTGGCTGTGTTCTTTGTGGTGGTGAAGTCCTAACAAGATACTCTCTGCTCTTTCTCTTTCTTTTGTCCTGTGTACAGGGGAAATGAAGGGAGCAGGGAGAGGGGAGGCTGTTGGTAACCCCCTGGGTTTGTCCAGGGGGGTTCTTGTGCTGCTCATCAATTGTACATATATGTAAATATTGTCTGTTGGGTACGTACTCATCGCATTCCATATTTCCAGATGGTAGTTTTGCTTGTGTAAATTTGCTTTCAATTGATCTGGTCTGGCAATTTATCTTGGGGGGGAACTTCAACCCACCACACCTAAACCTACATCTCAAGGGAGGAATCAAGGAGTAGTGCAAACCTGCAGATAAAACACTTCCCTTCTTTCCAGCTTTACTGCCCCCATCTCTCCCAGCTTCTCGCATAGAATCACACCACTGAGGGCTTTACTAAGATTAAGAAGTCAGGGCAGATTGCTAGAGCTGCCATCCAGCATGTGCTCCCTACTGTGACACCCAGCAGTGCCATGGCTGCTGCTGGCTGGGCACATGGTGTCACCTGCAATGCATGGTGTGACCATGGGTGTGGAGCACACCTCCTGGAGAACCTCATCTCCTGGCACCCTGAGCATGAGGCTACAGTCCCATAAGCACCATGTGGAGCACTGTTGGTGGGTTGAAACTGCCCCCCAGAAGAAATCCCCAAACCAGATCTGTTTGGGATGGAAGGGCTTACAAGCAAACTGCAATCTAGAAATATGAAATGCAATGAATCTGTACAAAATAGACAACAGATGTACAATAGAGAGAGATTTACAATTTATAAACAACACAGAAACTCCTCACACCCCCTGGGTGGATCCAAGGGACCGTTCCCCTCCTCCCCCGCTCTCTCCCTTCTCCCCCACTCCCTCTCTCCTTCCCATGACCTCACACAGCAGTCAAAACAGAGATCCCCTGGCAAGGCTATGGAAGAGAGAGAGAGATGTTGCAAGGAGAAGCAACAGAAAAAGAAAAGAGAACTGTTTATGCCACTGCTCTACATCCCCATTCGAAGCCAATGAATATATCATTATTTTTCTTTTGTATCCAATGGTAATTTTATTTTCCTTTCAGCCTTTGCAGTCAGGAACGAGACTGAAGTTCCCCCTTTGAATGGTAACAAGCACAGAGGCAGAGACCTTAATGGTTAGGAGGCCTGGGAAGATCCTTACCAAGGTCTAGTGTCTTCACTCCATTATATCAGCAAAAGCTGAGCTCAGTTGTTTCAATGTACAAGACCCAGTGTGGCCATGGGTCTCTGCTAAAGGAAAGTCCTCCTGATGTATCAGGATTGACCACCCCTGCAATCCTGTGTCCAGTTTTGGGCTCCCCAGTTCAAGAGAGACAGAGACCTGCTGGAGAGAGTCCAAAGGAAGGCCACGAGGAGGATTAGGGGACTTGAGCATCTCCCCTGCCAAGAGAGACTGAGAGCCCTGGGGCTGTTTAGTCGGGAGAAGAGAAGGCTGAGAGGGGATCTGATCAAAGGGTTATGGAGTCTTTGTCTCTGGAGACTTTCCAAACCCACCTGAATGCATTCCAGTGTGGACTCCCTTGGGTGATCCTGCTCTGGCAGGGGGGGGTGGACCTGATGATCTCTTGAGGTCCCTTCCAACCTCTGATATACTGTGAGACTGTGATTCTCAGGCTTAACATTGCAAACCACACATTAGAAGAGCCACATTTTAAAGGTTTGAATGCATGCTGATACTGTGAAACTTTCCTCTGTGGTCCAGCCAAAGAGACTTGATCACTTTTAGCTCTCACAGGATCACAGGATATCAGGGGCTGGAAAGGATCTCAAAAGCTCATCCAGTCCAACCCCCCTGCCAGAGCAGGAGCACCTAGAGCAGGTCACACAGGAACACATACAGGTAGGTTTTGAATATCTCCAGAGAGGGAGACTCCACAACTCCCCTGGGCAGCCTGTTCCAGTGTTCTGTCACCCTCATAGGGAAAAACATCTCTCCTCCTGTTTCCATGGAACTTCCTATGCCTCAACTTCCACCACTGCCCCTTGTGCTGTCGTTGGGCATCACCCAGCAGAGCCTGGCTCCAGCCTCTGGGCACTCCCCCTGCACATCTTTATCAACAGCAATGAGATCACCTCTCAGGCTCCTCCTCTCCAAGCCACAGAGCCCTCAGCTCCCTCAGGCTCTCCTCATAAGGAAGATGTTCCACTGCCTTCAGCATCTTTGTGGCTCTGTGCTAGGCTCTCTCAAGCAGTTCCCTGAGGTCCTTCTTGAACTGAGGGGCCTAGAAGCAGACATAATACTCCAGGTGTGGCCTCAGCAGGGCAGAGTAGAGGAGGAGAAGAACAGTAGGAACAATTAGGTCTTACAGAACTTAAGCACAGCCAGGCTGGCCATTATTTTACTCTGAAAAAAAAAATCAAAGATTTCCTAATGTTACCATTCCTGTTGCTCTGTTACTTGTGGAAAACAATTCCAACTATCAGGAAATAATTATGAACAAAGCCCAGTTAATTATAGAAGTCATCTCAGCTGCCCTAATTAAGGAACAGTTCAATACTCTTCACTTGGTAATTTCTATTTTTATTTCTTTTTAATTGTGAATAGATTTAGAAGAAGCCTGGTTGATAAACAAATAATGAGATTGGTGCTCCAGAAGGAATCTGATTAGTAAAGCTGTTCACCAATTATTCATTTCCTCTGGTTTATACCATTCTTGCTCTGCCTTAGAACAGGGATTGCATGGATTGGTTTCAATGGCAACATCTCTTCTGTTATGAGTGTAGCCATCTGGAACTGCTGGTGAGTATTCAACACCATCCTGCCTCATGCCAGCTTTGCAATGGAAGTGCTGGCTGGAGCAAAGTGTCCTGGGGCTTGAAGTTCAGATTGTAACATGAATCACAGAATCACAGAATGGTCCAGGCCAAAGGGACCTCCAAAGCTCATCCAGTCCAACCCCTCTGCACTCAGCAGGGACATCCCCAACTAGATCAGGTTGCCCACAGCCCTGTCCAGCCTCACCTTCAATATCTCCAGGGATGGAGCCTCAACCACCTCCCTGGGAAACCTGTTCCAGTCTTCCACTACCCTCATGGTGCAGAATTTGTTCCTCACATCCAATCTCAATCTGCTCTGCTCTAGTTTGAAGCCATTGTCCCTCGTCCTGTCCCTGCAGGCCTTTGCAAACAGTCTCTCTGCAGCCTTCTTGTAGCCCTCTTCAGGTACTGGCAGGTTGCTATTAGGTCTCCCTGGAGCCTTCTCTTCTCCAGGCTGAACACCCCCAGCTCCCTCAGCCTGTCCTCATAGCAGAGGTACTCCAACCCCCTGAGCATTTTTGTGGCCCTCCTCTGCACCCTCTCCATCAGGTCCATGTCCTTCCTGTGCTGAGGGCTCCAGACCTGTAGACAGCACTGCAGGTGAGGTCTCACCAGAGCAGAGCACAGTGGCAGAATCACCTCTCTGCCTCTGTTGCAACACTGCTTTGTCTGCCATTAGCCTTCTGTGCTGCAAACTCACCTTGCCTGCTCATGTCCAGCTTCTCATCCATCAGCATCCTCAAGTCCTTTTCCTCAGAGCTTCCTGTGTCAGTTTCTGCTTCTGGTTTCCAGTTTTGGGTGTCAGGCTTTTCCAGAGGGTTGGCTGTGGGTGTGGGGAGGTGGAAGAGTTGTTTTAAGGCTGGCTTCTGCTGCTGCTTCTGTTTTGCTGTGCTATTCTGGGAAACAGGCTCAGGTAATTTTCCTTTGCATTATAGGCATTAAACTCTGTCTCAATCCAGGGCTTTTTGTGTTAATTTCCTAGGGGAGGGGCTTGCTTGTCAGAGCAGTCTGTGTTAAACCAGGACAGCTTCGTATCACAACCATCCTACAGTGCTGAGCCTGAGGATTAAAGCTTTATTCAGGCATCCATGGCAAATTGGGGAGCAATTCAAGGCCAGGCAAACACTAAGCACCTGATGCAGGAAGAAGGCACCTGCAGGTGTAACAGCCTTATGGACCCTGCTGCAAGTACTCCCCTTGCATAAATACAATGTTTAAGCACTTTGTGCTCAAAAATGAGAAACTGGGAAAAACCCAGAGACAAGCTACGGCTCTGGTCCCACAGCAGACACCCCCACCATGTCCCCAGCAGAATTGACACTGAGCCTGCTGACCACCAGATCTTGCATCCCATGCTCACAAACAGGGTCACTGAAACCAGCCCCTAAAGGTTCCCAGAGCATCACAGCAGAGTCATGCCTGGAGGGGAGGGTGGGCATGCAGATGAGCTGTGCAGGTGGGGTGAGGGTGTTGTGGGTTGAAATTACCCCCAAGTAATTTGGAGAACTATCCCCCCAAAAGAAATCCCCAGCCCAGATCAGTTGGGAATGGAAGCAAATGAAGCTCTGTTTACAAGCAAACTACAATCTAGAAATATGAAATGCAATGAATCTGTACAAAATATGAAATAGTTGTACACTAGAGAGAGATTTACAATTTATAAACAACACAGAAACTCCTCAGACCCCCTGGATGGATACAGGGGGACCATTCACATCCTCCCTCACTCCCTCCCTCCCTCCTTCCCTGTACCTCACAGAGCAGTCAAAACAGAGATCCCCTGGCAAGGACATGGGAGAGAGAGAGAGAGAGAGAGAAGCTGAAGCAGAAGTGACAGAAGAAGAAAAGAGAGAGAACTGTTTCTGCCTCTGTCCTACATCCCATTGCAATCCAATGAATTCTATAGACCTTAGCATTATTTTCCTTTTACACCCAAAGGTAATTTGTTTTACTTGCAGTCTTTGCAGTCAGGGGCTAGGCTCAAGTTCCCCCTTTGAACTGTAAGAAGGTGACACTGGGAGAGGGAAGAAGAGGCCAAGAAGGCCAATGGCATTCTGGCCTGGATCAGGAATAATTGGCCAGCAGGAGCAGGGAAGTCATTCTGCCCTGTGCTCAGCACTGGTCAGGCCACACCTTGAGTCCTGTGTCCAGTTTTGGGCTCCTCAGTTTCAGAAAGATGTTGAGATGCTGGAAGGTGTCCAGAGAAGGGCAACAAGGCCGGGGAGGGGTCTGGAGCACAAACCCTGTGAGGAGAGGCTGAGGGAGCTGGGGGGGTTTAGCCTGGAGAAGAGGAGGCTCAGGGCAGACCTCATTGCTGTCTACAACTACCTGAAGGGAGGTTGTAGCCAGGTGGGGATTGGTCTCCCAGGCAACAGTGACAGGAGGGGACACAGTCTCAAGCTGTGCCAGGGGAGGTCTAGGCTGGATGTGAGGAGGAAGTTCTTTACAGAAAGAGAGATTGGCCCTTGGGATGTGCTGCCTGGGGAGGTGGTGGAGTCACCATCCCTGGAGGGGTTCAAAAAAAGCTTGGATGTGGGACTTGGAGCCATGGTTTAGTTGTCAGGAGGGGTTAGGTATCAGGTAATAGGTTGGACTTGATGATCTCTGAGGTCTTTTCCAGCCTGGCTGATTCTGTGAGGCTCTGATTTGAATGCCTACAGCTGAGTGCCAGCAATCCCTTGTGTGTTACCACCAGCTCAGCAATGGATGACTGCAGTTTAAACAGGAAAACAACTCTACACATGTTTTAAACTACAGTCTGCTGGCCTCATAGTTTAATAGGAAACTGAAGCAATTCAGTTTTAATGGATTACAGAAGGAGCTCAAGCATAATGCTTCCACCCTTGTATGATCAATACCTTTAACACACTTATGAATTATTAATACTCTGCTCACAGAATTTACCACCTCTGAAGAGGCATAATTGCTCAATACAGCTCCAAAGAAACAACATTTGAGGAAGTAGAATGTGGAAAAAATGTGCAAAATTTTTTTTCCCTGTCAGGGTGACAGAGCCCTGGAACAGGCTGCTCAGGGGAGTTGTAGAGCCTCCCTCTCTAGAGACATTCAAACCCCACCTGGATGTGTTCCTGTGTGACCTGCTCTAGGTGACTCTGCTCTGGCAGGGGGTTGGACTGGATGAGCTTTCAGGGTCCCTTTCAGCCCCTAACATGATTCTGTGATGATTTTGTGTTTATTCTCATTTTCAGAAGGTCCTAGTAGCTTGCTTGCACAACTGAAAAGCTACACTTTATTATTCAATGCAGTATATTAATTGCAATTTACTTAATACTGCTTCCTTTTTCCTTGTGTAGCACCACAAAGGGGCTGGGCCTATGACTGTTTCTTCAGTCAAAAGCCCCTACCACGAGGGCTGTCTCATTATGTTCCTCATAGAAATGAATCTTTCCAGATGGGAAAGGTTGAGGTCAAGGAATGGGGCTGAGCTGGTGTAGGAGTTAGCATAAGTCAATGCTGCTCAGGACTGCTGCATGCAACATGACACAACATTCCCCAAGCTAACACCACAGCACTCCAGCGGATGTCTTTTCACCAGTGTTGGTGAGGAGTATCCTAAAGAGGACATGCACCTCCCTGCTAATTAATATAGAATCATGGAATCATAGAAAGGTCTGGGCTAGAAGGGACCTCCAAAGCTCATCCAGTATGACCTCCCCACAGTCAGCAGGGACATCCTCAACTAGATCAGGTTGCCCAGAGCCCTGTCCAGCCTCACCTTCAATATCTCCAGGGATTGGTCCCCAAACACCTCCCTGGGCAACCTGTTCCAGTGTTCCACCACCCTCATGGTGCAGAACTTCTTCCTCACATCCAATCTAAATCTGCTCTGCTCTAGTTTGAAGCCATTGTCCCTTGTCCTGTCCCTGCAGGCCTTTGCAAACAGTCTCTCTGCAGCCTTCTTGTAGCCCCCTTCAGGTACTGGCAGGTTGGTATTAGTTCTCCCCAGAGCCTTCTCTTCTCCAGGCTGAACACCACCAGCTCCCTCAGCCTGTCCTCATAGCAGAGCTGCTCCAACTCCCTGAGCAATTTCATGGCCCTCCTCTGCACCCTCTCCATCAGGTCCATGTCCTTCCTGTGTTGGGGGTTCTAGAGCTGGATGCAGTACTCCAGGTGAGGTCTCACCAGAGCACAGTGTCAGAATCACCTCTCTGGCTCTGCTGGCCATGCTGCTTTGGATGCAGCCCAGGCTGCCACTGGCCTTCTGTGCTGCAAGCTCACCCTGCCTGCTCCTGTCCATCAGCACCCCCAAGTCCTTTTCCTCAGGGCTGCTTTCTACCACCTCCTCCCCCAGCCTGTATTGACAGTGAGGATTGCTGAAGCCCAGCTGCAGGACCTTGCACTTGCTCTTGTTGAACTTCATGAGGTTCACCTGGATCACCTCTCCAGCAGAGCAGAGCTACATTCACTTAGCTGCATTTCCTTACCCAAGTTACCAAAACAGATCATCATGTGTCTCACTTTTAAAATCTCTGTCTTGTTTTCTGAATGAAGAGGAAATATAGGATCTGAGTGACTCAGAACACTGCTTCTGTGTCTCAAAGGTTCAAGTGATGTTTCAGGCAGTGCTAGAGGGATTACAGAAGTCTTCTTTCTACCTTATAGTTCTCTGAGAGCAAAAGGATTCCTGAGGGGCAGACCTGCTCATACAAGATCTTTCACTGAATGGAAATGAACGAGCCTGGTAAATATATTCTTACCTAGAAAACAGGACACAAGACCTGATGAGATGCACCCCAGCAAATCTTTTCAAGGCAGAATGTTTATACCTGTATTGAACAGGCATGAGACAACACAGCTCAGCACTGGCAAACCCAAGAAAAACTCCCTTAGTCTTTCACACAGCTGCTGGAGGGCTGTGCTGATCCCTCATTGCTCAGTGCCTGAGATCTGTTTGCACTGAGTTAACAGCAGCCTGGCTTTCACCTCCATAAGGATGTTAACAGCTTCACTGCAACTGCCCTGCTGTACTTCCCAGGTGTAAGCACAAACTCTCAGCTCTCAAACTCATCCCTCCCATCAGACCATGCCTATGGCCATGGGAGAAGTACCACTTCTGTGAAAAGAGCTTTCAGGCCACAGATGCTCAAGCCAGATTCACTGACTTGGAGGTCTGGAGCTTCTTTGGGTGATGATTTTTTTTGACCAGAAGTAACTAAAATTTTTTTTTAATTATGAAGCCACAAAAATACTTCAGATTTCTCCATTACCTACTACAAACCAGCCTCAAAAAGAGAGTCTTTCATGGATCTTTTGAGCTGCTTCTTATTTCCTTTGACCAACTTCATTTCAAAGAGCTCTTTGGCTCTTGACAATCACTTCCTTGATAAACATGTGTATATGTCTGAAAACAAATGCTGGATTTCAGCATCCTCTTGTGTAGCCTAGTAAAATAGCAGGGAGAATACCATATAATAGACCAGATGGATCTCTCCAGCTCTGTGTTCACAACTTTCATCATTACAAATTTCAATAGATGTTGGAATGCTCTAGTATGCAAACTTACACACTTCTCTTTTTCAAAGTCTGGAGTTGCCAACACAGTCAGAAAGTCACAGAATCACAGTATTACTGAGGCTGGAAAACACCTCTGAGATCATCAAGCCCAGCCTATGACCTAACACCACCAGCTTGGTGGCATCAGCTAAACCCTGCCACCAAGTGCCAGAGCCAAGCTTTGCTTAAACAGCTCCAGTGACAGTGTCTCCATCAGCTCCCTGGGCAGTCCATTCCAGTGACTGATCAGCCTTTCCACGAGGAGGAGGCTCAGGGGAGACCTCATTGTTGTCTACAACTACCTGAAGGGAGGTTGTAGCCAGGAGGGGTTTGGTCTCTTCTCCCAGGCAACCAGCCCCAGAACAAGAGGACACAGTCTCAAGCTGTGCTAGAGTAGGTTTAGGCTGGAGGTGAGGAGAAAGTTCTTCATGGAGAGAGTTGTTAGATGTTGGAGTCACCATCCCTGGAGGTGTTCAAGAGGGACTGGACATGGCACTTGGTGACATGGTTTAGCGGTCATGAAGTCTTGGGTGACAGGTTGGACTTTGATGATCCTTGAGGTCTTTTCCAACCTTACTGATTCTGTGATTCTGTAATATCCAATCTAACCCCCCCCGGTGCAACTTCAGGCTATGCCCTCTTGTCCTGTCACAAGTTGCCTTAACTCAAGGTCCCCCCTGGGTCTCCTCTTCCCCAGGCTGAACACCCCCAGCTCCCTCAGCCTCTCCTCATCAGACTTTCCCTCCAGTCCCTTCCCCAGTCTGGTTGCTCTCCTCTGGACCTGCTCCAGCACCTCGAGATCTTTCTTGCAGTGAGGGTCCCAGAGCTGCACACAGTGCTGGAGGTGAGGCCTCACCAGTGCTGAGCAGAGGGCAGAATTCCATCCCTGCTCCTGCTGGCCACACCATTCCTGATCCAGGCCAGGATGCCCTTGGCCTTCCCTGCCCCCTGGGCACACTGCTGGCTCCTGTCCAGCTGCTGTCACCCAGCACTGCCAGGTCCCTCTCTGCCAGGCTGCTCTCCAGCCGCTCACCCCCAGTCTGTAGCTTGCATGGGGTTCTTGTGGCCTCGTTGTATCTCAGTCCATTGACCCAGCCTGGCCAGGTCTTTCTGCAGCATCCTCCTACCCTCCAGCAGATCCACATTGCCTCCCAGCTTGGTGTCACCTGCAGATGTACTAACAGCTGCCTCCATCCCCTCATTGATAAAGATGTGGAATAGCACCGGGCCCAGTACTGGTCCCAGGCAGCCTCACAAGCAGAAACTCTATCACTTGTGTGAATGCTAAGAGCATAGCTGTCTCTATGAAATAAAAGTTCAAGGTTGTATCCATAACAGGGTTTTCAGCTGCATTTGAAAGTAGATTCAAATTGTTGCTCACCCTTAACCTTGTTAGAGATTGGTGGTGTCAAGTATGTAAAGCAGTACAGACTGAAAGGGATTATAAGACATTTACTGAAGGAAAAGTCTTGCAGCTCGAGAGAATATTGGGCAGGGAAACTGCAGGGTTTTGACAAAGCTGCTTTTTGTGAGAGCTACATTCCTCTTAAACCATCTGAATTGTTCTCAGGAGGAAGCCAGGGCCATTTACCAGGTTTATAAAGATGTTTATTTTCCAGCCAGCCAATAAATTAAGCAGGGAGCTGAATTTTTAGACTTGACTAGTTATGAAGTGGGTCCTTGTGCTTTGATCCAACCTCATTAATAGATATGGGGAAGGATTTTCCTAAAGCAATCCAGATAGTCATACAAAAACCCCAAAATGTGTGATTACAACTGGTGCTCTCTGCAACAGCCTCTGAGCCCAGCAATGTGCCAAATTCTTCCAGGCACCTTTGGAAGCTGCCCTGGAACAGCCATGTGATTGGAGTTGGTTTTGTTTTGATTACAGGATGTATCCCACACTGTTCATCAAATACAAAATGATGTGGGAGCTCTGAGGGAAGGTAATAGAATGATCAAGATCCTGCTCTGTTGCAGGCCTTTGCAGAAAAAAAAAAAAAGAGATGAGAAAAGGGGAAAATCAGAAGGCAAATGGGAAATGCCAGCAGGCAGCCCAGTCACTTAGAGTGGCACAGTGAAAACAAGGGAAGAGAAAGAGGCCATTGAGAATGTAATATTGAATAGTGGCATCATGTCCAAACGTTTGCAGTGTTTGCCTCCAAGTACCTGGCACAGTCCTGTTGCCCATTACAGAGTAATGCCAGGGCATGACCCCAGGTGATTCACTCCCAGTCCTCTCTGACTCTTTGCACTGATGAAATACTTGTGTGGTAGCTCTGCAAATTCCACTCTCCAAATCTTCCTTTCCAGGAGAGGCTGAAATGACATCTCTTGAAATTTGCAAAATGTCATCGGCAAAGTATATTTTGCCCTGCTCCACTCTTTTCATTTAGAGACTCTGAAAAGAGACAGAGGCATTTAAACCTCCTAAAGGGCTATTCTCACAGCACTTCCAGGAAAATCAAGAGTCTGCAAACCCTGCTTCCACCCATGGACATTTTACATTGAACCCATCACGTGGGACTTACATAACTCCAAAGTTCCTGAGTACTTTGCAGCCACAAGGCTTGCTAAGCCTCCTGGAGGCCTCTCTCTGGGAAATAAGAGGCAAACCTTTAAAGAGTCACTTCTTCTGAGAGAAGCTTCTGTCTCACAAATCCTAGACCTGACATAGCCTCTCACAGCAAGGTCACCAAAGAAACCCTGCAGCTGTAAGCACATTAACAATATACAATGATATTGTCACTAACTGCTGCCACACTGAAACCCTTACTGCCTTATGAAGTGCACCACAAAGAACAGATCTTCAGGTTTTATCTCTATCTCTATCATCTCTATCTCTATCTCTATCTCTATCTCTATCTCTATCTCTATCTCTATCTCTATCTCTATCTCTATCTCTATCTCTATCTCTATCTCTATCTCTATCTCTATCTCTATCTCTATATCTCTATCTCTCTATATCTCTATATCTCATCTCTATCTCCATCAATCTCTATCTTTATAATTATCTATCTATCTATCTATCTATCTATCTATCTATCTATCTATCTATCTATCTATCTATCATACTATTAACAGAATGGTCTGGGTTGGAAGGGACCTCCAAAGCTCATCCAGTCTGCAGTCCCCAGTCCCCTCTGCAGTCAGCAGGGACATCCTCCACTAGATCATGTTGCTCACAGCCCTGCCCAGCCTCACCTTCAATATCTCCAGGGGTGGGGACTCAACCACCTCCCTAGGCAACCTGTTCCAGTGTTCCACTACCCTCCTAGTAAACTTGTTTCTAACATCCAATCCTCCTGTTTCCATGGAACTTCCTATGCCTCAGCTTCCACCACTGCCCCTTGTGCTGGCATTGGGCATCACCCAGCAGAGCCTGGCTCCAGCCTCTTGGCACTCCCCCTGCACATCTTTATCAACAGCAATGAGGTCATCTCTCAAGCTCCTCCTCTCCAAGCTACAGAGCCCTCAGCTCCCTCAGCCTCTCCTCATAAGGAAGATGTTCCACTCCCCTCATCATTTCTGTGGCTCTGTGCTGGACTCTTTCAAGCAGTTCCCTGAGCTCCTTCTTGAACTGAGAGGCCCAAAACTGGATGCAATACTCCAGATGTGGCCTCACCAAGGCAGAGTAGATGGGGAGGAGACCTACTCTAGACCTACTAACCACAGCCCTTCTAATCCACCCCAGGATGCCATTGGCCTTCTTGGCCACCAGAGCACATTGCTGGCTCATGGCCAACCTCCCATCCACCAGGACCCCCAGGTCCCTTTCCCCTTCACTGCTCTCCAGCAGGTCAGTCCCCAGCCTATATTCATTTTTGTCTGTCATTTCCCCTCATTGCAAAGACACTTTTGGTTCTTGCTAACACCTCAAGTACTGCTGCTAAAAGACAAGGTTCTCTGCCTTCTCATCCCTGCACTTGCAGACACCCTGACTCCCAGATTTTCATTTGATGCACTGACACTTTATTCTGCACAAGCTTATTTACTCTCCCTACCACCTCCTAATTGCTTTAGGGCAGTCATATTGTTTTCTCATTATGTTCTCCTGGCTCTGTTCTCAGCCAGGCATATTTTCTGCTCAGGTGTCCAGATTCTTTTCAGGTGGCTTGCACTCTCTTCAGCATGTGGCCTTACACAGTGCCTAAATTTGCTAAGGCAATTTGAGCATTATCTGATTGATAATTAATGTCCTATAATGATTCTGACCTTTAAAAATTGTCTTTTAGCACTCCTGTTTCAGAGGCCTGCTGTGCATACGCTTTTGCTTTTTGTGAGAAAATTTTCCACCCATGACTTCTGCTGTCAGAGAAGTCCCAGCTCACTTAAGCCTTGCTGACAGAGGTTAGAAATAGCCCTGCCTAGCATTTTGAAGTTTGGTTTGAGGGTTGGTTTGGGTTTTTTTCTGTGTTTGCTTTTCAGGCTTGATTTGAGCCTGTTCAGAGAAGGGCAATGAGGCTGGAGAAGGGCCTGGAGCACCTGGGCTAGAGGAGGAGCTGAGGGAGCTGGGGGTGTTCAGGCTGGAGAAGAGGAGGCTGAGGGAGACCTCATTGCTCTCTACAGCTCCCTGAAGGGAGGTTGGAGTGAGGAGGGGGCAGCCTCTGCTCCTTGGTGGCAAGGGACAGGAGCAGAGGAAATGGTTCCAAGCTGCAGCAGGGGAGGTTCAGGCTGGATGCTAGGAAATGTTTCTTCCCAGAGAGGGTTCTCAGACATGGGAATGGTCTGCCCAGGGCAGTGCTGGAGTCCCCATCCCTGGAGGTGTTCCAGCAGCCTGTGGGTCTGTGCTTAGGGACATGGTTTAGTGTTGACCCTGCAGTGCTGGGTGGAGGGTTGGACTGGATGAGCTTGAAGGGCTCTTCCAACTGGATGTTTTCTGTGATTATCTCAGTTACTTTTGTAGAAAGCTTTCAGAAAGAGTTGTTTGCATTGTTAGGGTGTGCTATATGCTGGTTCCTTGTCAAGCCACATCCACATGCAGGCCCTTTGAAGCCCTCCAAGCCAGCAGGATCAAACATGTCTGGATTAAGAGCAGAAGGTAATGACCATCAGAAAGCTGTGGGTGAATGACAGAGAGTCTGTGCTTGAGTTCATTCAGTGCACGAGAACCACTCTTAACATCCCCACCTCTCAGTGGAGGCCTTAATGCACGAGTCCAGGAGCCATCTATGGGACATACATAATTCTCCAACTCAGGAGATCATTATCATGGTAGGGCCATGACATGGCCCAGTACAAACCCAGACAGGCCTTAAGATGTCTAGACAAGGTCCCTTTCTCTCCCCTCCTTCATGCAGAAAGACAGGGCAACGTGGGAGAAAGAACAAAGGGGACAGGACTCCTGCCTGGCTGGTAAACACGTTGTTTATCTGGGCTAAGAGCACGTAAGCTGACCACTGCTCCCCCAGAGACAAGGTCTTTGTCTCTGCCTTTTATGGCTATAGCCTGGCAGAACACCTTCCATTGGGCAGCTACAGGTTAGCTCCAGTGCCCCTTTGGACCAACTGATCTCTGGCCAGATGTATATAGAGGTTGACCTGGTAGTCACCTTTGCCTTGCTCCAAACCTTGCTCAAACCTTGCTTCAAACTTTAAGCCTTGCTTAAGCCTTGCCTTGCTTCAAGCCTACTTGGACCTGTCTCATAGAAGCTTCCTCGAGCTGCCCTGCCCTGCCTCGAGCGCCTGGTGCAGAGCCTGGGCCATAGCCACGAGCCATACCCAGCAAGCCGGAGCAGCCATGAGCCTAGAAGCCAGATCCCCCTGGCCTGCTCCCCCTTGCCACCAGAGTGGTGCTGTGCCTCAGTTTCCCCCCAGGAGCCAAGCCAGCTCCCGGTGTGAGCAGCGTCGTTCACTACCTGCCGTCCGCTGCAGCCAGCCCAGCCTGGGCCCAGGGCTGAACTCTCCTTGGGCAATCTGCCAGCGCCCGGCGAGAGCACCCCAGAGCTGACACAGCAGCAGCAGCAGCATCCCCCACGGGGGTAAAACCAGCTGTGAGCAATCAATTCCCTGCCCTTGGGCTTGAAAGCTTCTGATCCAGCCTCCTCCTGCTGTACCTGAGCACTGCCTGCTCTCGGGGACCTTCTCCTTCCAAGTGACTGCCTCCCAGTTTGCATTGAATTGTTTGTGTCTTGCCCAGAGACTGCATCTGCCCATTGTAAATAGATATCCCAACCCTACAAGGATCCTATCCAACCAGTTCTGGCAATTTTCATTAATAAAGGGTTACTAATATTTTATTAATATCTGCTTGCCATAGTGTTTATTATGCTTGCGAGGGTAATTAATAATATCCCTTCGAGACAATGATGCTTCTGCTTCCTGTGACCACACATTCCTGTGGATGCTCAGATTTTTCTGCACATGCCATCACCAATGCTCCAGCCAGCCAGTGTCCTTCACTGAATGTCTGTAAAAGGTTTATTACTGGAGAATAAAATGAGAATCTTCCTTTGCAACTGGGAGAAGTTAGGAGATGTCAGTGTTGTTGTGCCCTGAGGCACACCTAGAGATGACACTGGCACATGGCCTCTACCCACAGCCCATCAGCAGTGCTGCCCACACACCAGAGAGCTGCTGGCTGCCACCTGGCCCTTTTGTGGCCATCAGACACTTCCCCTTACAGTCACCAACTGTGCCAAGGTCTCTCCAAACCACAGAACAGCTGAAGGCAAGGCGACAAAGAGAAGGGGAAGACTGGCACAAGGGATGAGGATATCTGCAGGGGAAAAAATAACTGCTGCAGAAAAAATTGTGTCAAGATAGCATTCCAGTGATGAAGATTTAAGGTACTGGAAGGTTTCTATTAGGTCTCCCTAGAGCCTTCTCTTCTCCAGCTCCCTCAGCCTGTCCCCATAGCAGAGCTGCTCCAACCCCCTAATCATTTTCATGGCCCTTCTCTGATCCTGCTCCATCAGGTCCATGTCCTTCTTGTGTTGAGGGCTCCAGAGCTGGACACAGTACTCTAGGTGAGGTCTTAGCAGAGCAGAGTATTCCAAAACATGCCACTGGAAAAGGCAGCAAAGGATGCTGACCCTTTCTGTAGCTTCACTGAGATTGTCAATCTGTTATGGAAGCTTAGGCAGAAAGAATCCCTTTTTATGCCCAAGGTGTTTCACAGGATCACAGAAACAGGGCAGTAAAAGCCCCTCAGGATCACCAAGTCCAACCAACAACCCTACTCTACAAGGCTCACCCCTAAACCATACCCCCAAGCACCACATCCAAACCACCTCTGAACACATCCAGGCTTGGGGACTCCACCACCTCCCTGGACAGCACACTCCAATGCCTGACCACTCTTGCTGTGTTTTTGTCCCCAGACATGACCACAGTTATCTGAAATCACAGTGAATGAGAACATGCACACACATGGCACACCCCAAGCATTACCTGGATGGCTTTCACAGCTTTTGGATTTGATCAAGACTCTTTCTTCAGGTGCTTTCTTCAGGTGTTTACTGTAGGTGTAAAGTGATTCGTTCAGGCAAAGCAAATAAACCTCATTATCAACATATTGCATAGGGGAAAGAAAAAAGTCTTGCCCTAGAAACAGGGTACTGACAGAGAGAAATTGTGTTGTGTGAACCCTGTTGGCCTGATTCTGATAGGTGCACAAGAGGTGTTGTATCCTTTACATCAATGCATAGCACAGCACAAACAAGGTAAGGAGCAGAGAATGTTAACTGTAACTCTCAGGCTCGGATGGGATCAAGCCTCCTGCTAACCAGGCACCTGTGGCTGCTGACTGACTACATGAGGCAGAGTAAAGAATTAAGTGGAACCCAAATAATAGAAAACCCAAAGCCAGACTCATCCATCTCATCTGAGAAACACAAGGAAATGAGAAGGTAAAAAGGATGAATTTCCCTCTGTGACCGATGTGCATGTCTCACCATATGCCCTCTTTATCACTGAAAAATCCCTTATGTCACAAAGCCCATTAGGCTCACAGTGCCTCTGAAAATGTTTTCCTGGCTGGTCCCATTTTAACCAGTTTGCACTGCACAGATGTCTGGACGGTTGTGATTCTTGGCCAGCGCACACAAACGATCACCCCCAAGAAAGGACTCTGTGCAAAGCCACTGAGTGGAAATGGTGAGAAGTGTGCTCAGCTTGCAGGAGTTCCTCATCTCAGGTGCAGCAGAAAGAGCTCACACAGGTCAAAAAGGGCACTGCAAAACAGAGAATATGTCAAGCTTTGGACTGCTGGCTGCAGGGAAATCTGCTTTGACTACCAACCAGGGCTAAAGACCATGGCCAGGCTTGTTCATAATGGCTGCTGCTGCTTCTCCATCCTGCAGACTACCACAGTACCACAGTACATTAGAGGTTGGATGGGACCTCCAGACATCATCAAGTCCAACCCACCTGCCAGAGCAGGGTACCTTAGAACGGGTCACACAGGAACACATCCAGGTGGCTTTTGAAAGTCTCCAGAGAAGGAGACTCCACAACCTCTCTGGGCAGCTTGCTCCAGGACTCTGTTACCCTCACTGCAAAGAAGTTTCTCCTCATGTTGAGCTGAAACCTCTCTGTTCAAGCTCGAACCTGTTGTTCCTTGGATTATTACTGTGCACAACCCAAAAGACCCTGGCCCCCTCCACTTGACCCCACCCCTCAGCTATTGATAGACATTGATCAGATCCCTCTCAGTCTTCTCTTCTCCAGACTAAACAGCCCCAGGGCTCTCAGTCTCTCTTCACAGGGAGATGCTCAAGTCCCCTAAGCATCCTCGTGGCTCTCCCTTGGACTCTCTCCAGCAGGTCTCTGTCTCTCTTGACCTAGGGAGCCCAAAACTGGACACATGATTGCAGGGGTGGTCTCAGCAGGGCAGAGGAGAGGGGAAGAAGAACCTCCCTAGCCCTGCTGGCCACACTTTTCTTGCTGCACCCCAGGATCCCATTGGCTTTCTTGGCCACCAGGGCACATTGCTGTCCCATGCAGAACTTGCTGTCCACCAGCACTCCAAGGTCTTTCTCCATGAAGCTGCTCTCCAGCAGGGCAGCCTCTAACCTGTCCTGGTGCCTGCTGTTATTCCTGCCCAGATGCAGGATCCTGACCTTGTCCTTTTTGAACTTCATGAGGTTTGCCTGTGCCCAGCTCTCAGCCTGTCCTGACTACAGGTAGCTATGTTAATAACAAACACCTGGGCTGATTTGGAAAATGAATACTGATCTCAGAAGCTTGAGGAAACTTTTTCTCACTGCTTTGGAGAGAGGTGGAATATGGCACAAGCTCAATCTTGCAAAAACCCTTCTGTGTATGTCTCCCACCTATCTGAGTAGCAGCATTCACAAATGCTTGAAGTAATCAAACAAAAAATTCTATCATCTAAGTGTGCTGCAGCTGTTCCAAATAAAGGGCTTCAGTTTAACAACAAAAAATCACTGTTGAAGCCCTTTGGCCTGCAGTATTCTGGGCTTGGGGTGGCAGGACCAGAAAGTCTAAAGTTGATGCATGAAATGAGTGAGGTTTTGTGGGGGTTGCAAGGTGAAATGTTTAGCCACATTTTTGTCAGAGCAGGGGAATGACAGAGTAAACTTGAGGGCAAATTGACTGTAGCCATTGTGCTGTTGTCCCAAAGGCAGAGGTAAGTCTTCTGTGTGTCTGTGCCCCTGCAGAAGCAGGGCCCCTGCTGCAGGTTCCCTTTGCATGGGTACCACAGAGCTCGCAGCAGTAGGTGCCTCCTGGCCCCGTTAAGTTGTCCTTCAGGCAACAGTGGCAGATGTTGAGCTTTCTGTCAGACTGCTCTTCTGCAAAGTTTCAGTGAATTACTAATTTTCTCTGCCTTTCTCTACTTTCGAATCTCCTGTTGGCTTAACTAAAAAACACATCCAGAAGCTTTCCTGAGAGTGGAGGGAGGCTGGATGGAAGAAGGCTCCTGCCTGATGGCTTTGCAAAAGCTCCCACAGTTTTCCTGTCTGTAGCTAGAGTGGGAGGATGAAGAAAGGAAAAGAGATGTTGTCCTTTGACATTTTACATCCAAGGCTTACTGTGATAACCTTTGCAAATAATTTTCTCAGCAGGTGTTAGCTATTTCTTGTGAGCGTTTTAACAGTGAAAGATCATTAAATGTTCCTGGCAAAAGTAATCTGTTACAGAAGTTTTTGGAGAGGTGGAACCTAGGCAAATTAGCCTGAGAACTTTGGACACAAAGATGACATCTTCTTTTTGTACTAATCCTATTACTGTGGATAGTCCTTCTAGCACATCTGAATAGAGCTTCACTTGTGCTGAGCTTACTGTCACACATCCAAGATGCCCTTTCTCCAGCTTCAAGACAGAGGGAACCACAAACAATTATCAATTAAATATTGTAAGGAATTTTTAACTATTCCTAAAGATGCTATTCCAGTGAGATTAAACCATTTTTTGCCCATTAAAAACACAAAATGAAACAAAACACAAACCCAAAAAACCCCACACAAAATTCAATTCAGAGAGCAGAATTTATTCTGCCTGTTTATAAATAGTAGTATCATGCAGAGCGAATGAAATTTCCTTGGTTTGAGGTTCTGTTTGTTGAGCTCAGAAGGCCACGATCTTTAAAAAAGCTGAGGGGCTTTGCTGTCATTCTGGTAGTGTTTGGTTTGGGGTTCCAGTTTTGACAAAGCAAGAAGTGTGCCTGAAGAGGCAAACTTGCACACGTGTGCAGCCGCTGAGCCACTCACACAGTAAAGCAGTGGCCCTGCACTCAATGTGCTCTCTCTGGAGCTCTCTGCCACCCCAGCAGAGCAGCCTTCTACCAGCACACTAGGGCCAAGCTCAGCTTGTTGGGTAATAAATACACACTCTGATAGCATCATAGAATTGTCAGGGTTGGAAGGGACCTCAAGCGTCGTCCCGATCCAGCCCCCTGCCATGGGCAGGGACACCTCACATTAGAGCAGGTTGCTCACAGCCACATCCAGCCTGGTTGCAAAAACCTCCAGGGATGAGGCTTCCACCACCTCCCTGGGCAACCTGTCCCAGTGTTTCACCACCCTTTTGATGAAGAACTTCTTCCTAACATCTAATCTAAATCTCTCCTCCTCTAGCTTGGACCCATTCCCCCCAGTCCTATCATTGTCTGACACTCTAAAAAGCCCCTCCCAGATTTCTTGTAGGCTTCCTTAAGATAATGGCAGGCCACAATAAGGTCTCCTCGGAGCCTTCTCCTCTTATCCTCTCCAGACAGCTCATCCTTTCCTGATAGCTTCAGAGCTTTTCATCTTCAGGGTAGAAAGGTTCAGTCTTGTTCCACATCCTTGTCTGTTCCTCCCACTGCTCAGTTGGTTTTTGTGCTCCCCTCCCCTTTCTCTTGCACTGATGTTTTCTCATCGCTCTCTTTTCCCCTTTCTCTGCTCTCACTGTGGTCAGGCCAGGGTTCTGCTGCAATGCCCATGCCATGCTTCAGCTCTCCTGCCCCTCAAATTGAACAGGAGCTCTGTTGAGCAGCAAAGCCCTGCCAGAGCCGGTCACAGCCCAACACATTAACAGCCCTTGCTGGTGCAGAGCTCTCTAATGCCATGGAAGTCCAACAGCATCACTGTAAAGCTGCAGAGCTCCTCAGATGCTGCTCTACAGTGTTTTGTTTTGGTTTTTCATGGCTCCATTTCACCCTCCAATGCAGCTGACTTAACCTACTGTATTTCACTTTTCTTAATTAGATTTTGCTCATTATGCCAGAGTGCCTCTGAAGGCCGGAGCAGCACAGCACGCTGCCACCATGCCTGCTCTCTCTGCTAATGCAGCCCCAGGGGCTGGGCTGGGGGTCTGCAGCCTCACAAGCTCAAGGAAGGAAATGAGTCTTCTAGACTGCAAAAGATGATGTGCAGGAGTTTGGTTAAGCACACAGCCACAGATGCTGGGAAGAGGCAAGCGCCAGCTTAGCTGCAGGACTTGTCAGTCCCTTGGGTCACCATCATCATCCCAGGGGCTGGGTACCTGCTTCTGGTTCTGGCACACCTCCTCCCATCTTCCCCCTTCCTGCTCTATACTCACTCTGAACATAAGGAAGTGTTTTTTTAGAGCAGTGAATTATCTGAGTTATCTCTGACTCCAAGGCTTGTAGGTGCAATATTCAGCTCCTGAAGCCCCTGGACCTGTAGGAATTTATATCAGCAGATTGACAGGGAGGTTTTTTTCTGCAGGTTGTTTATATTATAGTAAGCTGCTTAGGAGGAAAGCTTTAACAGAGCACTAGATAAAAAGAAAATGGATTTAAAAACCTCCAGTAACTCTTTTTTTCTTAACTTGTTCTTGAACAACAAAAAAAATTGTGCACCCTGGGAAAGCACCTGAAGGCACTTTCACAAGGACCTAGCACAGAATGCAGCAGAGTGCAACAGGCAAAATGTCTTCTGCTTTCCTTTTGGCTACAAAACAAACCCCAAACAACCAACTAAAAAAAACCTGGAGGAAGAGCAAGACATGGGCAGTGAGGTCAGACAACAAATGCTGGCACTTGGGAACGGGAATAAATAAACAGTCTTCAGTTTTTCTAGCAGTAGGATTCCATATCCTACAGTATCACCTTTTTTAATAGCTATTGATTGCTCCATATTATGCCCACAGCTAGAAATGTCATTCAAATAAAAACTCACAAACCTGCTGGCAGTTACCATGGGTGAGGGAAAGACAAAGGGCTGGGAAGCAGAGTATTAAAGAGAATGTTCCCTTGAGCATGCTGAGCTCCCATTCAGCAAAGACAGACCTCAGGAAACCCTGATGGAAATCCTCCTGGTTTAAGGGCACAAATAGAACAGTTGTCTCTCATCTTCAGTAACACTAAATGGACATCTTTTCAGGGACAAGTGCATGTCTGCCACTCACTTAATACACACCAAAGCCTTGCCCTGTTGTGAGGAGGGCAGCACAATTAGTAAGTAACAAAATGTCTCCTGGGTGGTGCTGAATGGCAGCTCATGTTGATGCCTTCCACCATTATCCCAGGAAGAGGAAGAGTTCAGAGTTCTTGAAATAGTCTGACTGCCAGTCCAGGAGGTGCACTGTAAACAGGAGGGCTGCTGTCAAAAAAAAAACCAAACCAAACAAAACAACCCAGGACCATTTCTTGGGGTTTATGGCAACCTAAGGGTCATGAAACCTTCACATGAAAGTGACATGACAACCAAGTGGTGACTCAGTCTGTCCCATTGGATGGTACCAAAGAAGAAGGTGATTCAAATAAACAGTCCCAGTCCTGTACAAGTGGTGGAACACACAGAAAGGGCAATTCTCTCCTTTAGCACTGCTGGTTAATAGGTACAGGCCAAGCAGGTTTCCTTTTAAGTGTCTACCATCAGCCTGGAGGACACAGGCTTTCTCCAGGCAGGGAGAAGGCATCAGAAGTTGGTCTGAGTCAAGTCCCAGCAGGATGTTTCTCTGCAAAACACAGAATTAAATCAGTTATTTGCATTTCTTGTAGCTACAGGAGATACTAAAAGGGAGAGAGAGAAATAAACCTGGGAACAGCAGGCAGCTTTCTTGAAAGGGAAGTACAAATACAGCAGTGAAAGGGCAGCTGAGTTCTTGTGCAAAACATGGTATAAAGCCTGGCAATTCTCAAAGGGTAAAAATAACTCAGAGCAAATTCTCAACTCAGAGCAAATTGAGCAGCAGTGATTCTGAGTGTACTCAATAAAAGAGTACATTTCTTCACCACAGCCTCTAATAATTTAGCATATTAGTCGCTGCATAATAGCTGCCTATTTCCTTATTGGCAGCGTGCTTAGTTGGTGTAGATAATTAAGACTGACTAATCAGGCTCTTAGCCATTCTTCCAGGGGGAAAAGGCAGGTATGAGATAGCTTTTAGTGCCACCCTGTTAATCCAGGTAATAGGGATGAGTGCTAAAGTGACCTGTCATGCCGTGCCAGCAGTGACCACTCTTGGTCCCCATGCACGAGACAGCTGAGTGTGTGATTAGAGTGGCCTTGGAGATATCACTGTGCTATGCTGCAGAAGAGAAGGCCAAGAGGCTGTGGAGAAGCAGAAGTAAGGGTAGAAATGAGAGGGAACAGCAGCACAAAACTGATGATGTGGAGGTGGAGATACAGGGAGCCAGGGAGGGGCTTGGACTGCAAAGGAAAAGCTATTGAACACTCAGGAGAAGACAATGCTTTCAGTCCTGCTATGCTGCTTTACTCAGCTGGAGAACTGAAGGTCGAGTAAAGTGGTAAACTTGTTTTCCTGGCAGAGAGACAAGTAAGCAAAGGAGCCTCAAGAAAAGGAAGTTATCCTGAGCTGCTGGAGCTTGAGGCAATAAAGGTAGCCCATGAGCACCGAGCTGAGTTTTGGGAGCCTAGCCCCAGCAGGACGTTGGCTGCTGCTCTCTGCTGATGTAGTTACCAGGGGTAGCTGCACAGAAGAGTAAAATGCAAACAGCTGTGAGCTGGCAGTACCTACTGCAAGTTTTGATCTCTGCAGAAAAAGCAAATGAACCTCAGAGTCATTGATCCATATCGTGTGTCACCCATCTGCTTCAGCTCCAGCTGTCAGTGGTTGTGGAATTATGAGAGCCCCTTTCCTTCAAAGTGACAGCACAAGAATTGAATCACTGCTGCTGGGCAGGTGTGAGGTGAAGCACTTCTGGCCCTGGGTGAGGATCTTTTCAGGCCCTCTCTAGCATCCCTGATCAAACAGGAGGCATCAGTGAAGTGAGCTGGCTTTGCCCTGTGCTGTGTGTGTAAGAACAAACTTCCGATGCCTGTAGGGGTATGGATGGCTCCCTGATTTCTTCAGCAGTGGCCCCAAATAAGCTCCTGAAACACAGACTGACTGTTTGATTTATACACAGCCAACTGGATGTCAGGAGGGAGGGGACAACCTCTGCTCACTTACACCCTGTGATAGGACAAGGGGCAATGGATATAAACTACAGCACAGGAGGTTCCACCTCAGCATGAGGAGGAACTTCTTCACTGTGAGGGTCCCAGAGCACTGGAACAGGCTGCCCAGAGAGGTTGTGGAGTCTCCTTCTCTGGAGCCTTTGCAGCCCTGTCTGGATGTGTTCCTGTGTGACCTGTGCTGGATTTTCTGGTCCTGCTCTGGCAGGGGGGTTGGACTGGAAAGCTCTCCAGAGGTCCCTTCCAACCCCTAGCATCCTATGATGATCTTGTGATCCTATGAACTTGCCTGCTCTTGTAGCTGCTTGCCATTGTTTTCTCAGGCAATCTCTAAACATAAAATAGGAGTATTTTCAGAAGAGAAATGGGTTCATCAGATCAGTGGTGGTGTAATTCTGGAAAGGGTCTGAAAGTAAGGAAGTAATGATAATGCACGAATTGAGGGGCTGATATAATTTGCCATGCTGCATCGAGGCAAGAAAAGGTAAATAAAGCTTCCTACCTGTCTGGAACATAATGAGTTCCCTACCTTTTAACAATACCTGCAAAATAAATTAAAGGAAAATATATACTGCCTTTCTTCTTTTGCAGATACTATCTGTTTATTAAGGTAAAAGGAGCAGTGGCAGACAGTATTGCTTCTGCACAACAGTACTTGCATTAACTTGGAAGTCCTGGCCCAGAGATGAAGAAATAAGAGAGAATAACACTGGCATGGGAATAAAGCGATCTGAAATTGCCACTGACAGTAAAATAGGGAGAGTGATGGGCACTAAAGGCTCATCCCTGCCCTTCTCATAGCCTTTCTTGTGCTGGCAGGAGTAGTAATTTTAGGGAGGGAGAGGATATCTGAAGGCAATTATTGATCTGTGAAAGAGGTATTGCTATTAGTGCTTAACTGCAGTCACTGCTTTCATAATTTCCCAGTGCTACAGTAAGTAGGGCAGCAAGTAGAGAACTGTCCTTGCTTCTCTTAAATTTTAAAGTGAATTTGCAAGTGCAGGAAGCCCAAGAAAAGAATAGGAACAAGACACCCGATAAAAATGTCCCTAGCCAAAAGGGGTTGAGTTCAACAAGCCCACTGAAGAGCCATACAATAGCTGAGTTTCTGGAATGTGCAATAATTAGATAACTCTTCTTAGAAAATCGTGCTGAAGATGCCCCTTCCCTATCCGAAGACTCAAACGTGTCTCGGCAAGCTCCTGTGAGCAAGGCTATAGCTAAAAGCAAGAAAACAGGGGGAAAGAAAAGGGAAAAGCACAGGCTGATTTTCCCCTACACACAACAGGCCTCTGCATAAGTTACTTCTCACTCCTTTAAACCTCACCACAGGCAAGGACCCTAAGTTAACTGATCAAGGCCCCTCAGAACTACACACTGAAATGCTTCTATTTCTCATCTAGGGAACAAAACGGAAACTATAGTAACAGAGAGAGAGCTGCTAAAGTCCATCAAAGCCTGAGAAGGTAACTCATTCTGCCTCCACCTAGACCCCTTGACCCCTCTGCTAAGGCTCCCAAGCAGGAGGACACTCCTCGTGACGGTGCATCTGGAGCAGAAATAACTCTTGCACAGACACAACCCACCGCACGTTTTCATCCGCCCTGCGCTTTGTCTCCTGCTTCCAAGGCTTCCCTCACATCAAGAGATAACTCTCAGCAGCAAGTATCACTTCAGCTTTCATCCAGAGTCTGAGTCATCCAAGGCACTTGGGATCCTGGCTGGTGATTTTAAGCTGAACCTGTTAACATTTCCCTTAATCCCTGTTTATATGAAACACGGCCGGAGATTGTGCCGCTGCTGTCACTTATAACTTCATGTAAAATACATTTGAAATACAGAGAGAGCCTTGCTGAATTTTCTGCTTTTACAGATAAACCTAAGTCAACATTTTGCAGCCTTTCTTTCTTCTGAAACAACAGATAGAAAGTAAAAAAACAAACAAACACACACAGAAACCTCCCCAGAATTAAACAACAACAACAAAAACAAACCAACCAACAAACAAACAAAGAAACACTACAGGAAACTTACCTCTCCAGCATTTTTCTTTTCTCACAAGAAGCACAGCAATTTTTATAACAAACTGAAAGACAATTGATTGTGACATGACTTGAAGACTCAGGTGGCTCAGGGCTGTGTTGGGGCCACTTCTGTTTAACATCTTTATCAATGACCTTGATGAAGACACAGAGTGTGGCAGCTGTAAGTTCCCAGATGACACCAAGTTAGGTTGAGTTGATCTGCACCAGGGCAGGGAGGCTCTGCAGAGGGACTTGGATAGATTGGATCCATGGCCAATGTTAACAGGAGGAGCTGCAACAAGGCCAAATGCCAGGTCTTGCCTTTGGGACACAACAACCCCAAGCAATGCTACAGGCTTGGGGCAGTGTGGTTGGAAAGCTGCTGGCAGAAAGGGACCTGGGGGTGCTAATGGACAAGCAGCTGAAGAGGATCCAGCAGTGTGCCCAGGTGGTCAAGAAAGCCAAAGGCATCCTGGCTGGGATCAGAAATGCTGTGTCCAGCAGGAGCAGGGAGGGGATTGTACCCTGGGACTCAGCTCTGGTGAGGCCACACCTTGAGCGTTGTGTCCAGTTTTGGGCAGCTCAATCCAAGAGAGATGTGGAGGTGCTGGAGCCAAGGCAGAGGAGGGCAAGGAAGCTGGGCAGGGCCTGGAGAATAAATCTTGTGAGGAACAATTGAAGCAGCTGGGGATGATTAGTGTGAAAAAGAGGAGGCTGAGGGGAGACCTCCTGGCTCTCTATAACTGCCTGAAAGGAGGTTGTGGAGAGGTTGGTGCTGGTCTCTTCTCACAGGTGATTAGTGATAGAACAAGAGGGAACAGTCTCAAGCTGCAGCAGGGCAAGTTTAGACTGGAGAGCAGAAAGAATTTTTTCCCATCAAGAGTGGTCAGGCATTGGAATGTGCTGCCCAGGAGGTGGTGGAGTCCCCAAGCCTGGATGTGTTTCACGGTAGTTTGGATGTGGTGCTTGGGGCTATGTTCTGGGTTGGACTTGGTGATCCTGAGGGGCTTTTCCATCCTGAATGTTTCTGTGATTCTGTGAAAGACTAAAACTCATTTTTAGCACATAGGGGTTCTGCAACACAATAGAATTTCTTCATATCTTAACAGAAAAAAGGATAGTGTGCAAAATCCTTGTGTGGACTTAAGGTGACCAGAACCAGAAGACGTCTTTCCTTTTGTTGCCAATACCAAATTCGTTTCTTTTGGGGTCTAAAGCATAGTGTCTGTGAGCCTCAGGAGAGAAAACAGGCTGCCTGGTTCAATGAGAAAAGTATGTTTTGTTTTCCCACAGCTAGTAACAAACTGCATCCTGAGCTCAAGAAGGCTTTGCAAGGTCAGAAGTAAATGAATCCCTCTGCTGTATTTCTGCCATTTGCCTTTCTGGGCTGTTTTTTAACTTAACCTTCAAACATTAGGAGGAGTTCTTATTGTTATCAAATAAATAAATGTAGCACACCACCATGGCAGGGCACTGAGGAAGGTGAAGGAAATCACCAGGCTGTCCCCATGGCCAGGAGGCTGCCCATGCTGCAGCTCAATCCAGCTGGATCCTGGCCCTCACTGGCATCATATGGGAATAAGCCTTGGACAAGGGCTGTGCCTGTGGCATTGCAAGTGGGGTTTGAGCAACAGCCTACCCAGTGTACAGTTAATTCAGTGCAGGGGGTGCAGGGCAGAGCCAAGCTGTCAGCATGCATGCTTACACTTTTCAAACCTGTTTCCAAACAAAAGGGGAGCTGGTCATCTGGGAGAAGGTAAACACCAGGGACAGGCACATCCCATTGCTAGTGAAAACAGGATGGAAAAACATTAAAAGAAGTGGAAACTAAGGCAAAGTAAGATAGAGAAACTTATCTGTGTTATGCTATTACCACCAGACATGGGAACTTCTAGGGCTCTTTGTGCTCCCATTCGCATCATCCAGGCATCTGGCCTTGCAGCCATTCAGACTATGTTCAGCACTCTGCTTAAGCAGCATCCCATAATAACTACTGCCCCACAGTCATTTAGGAGCATTTGCACTGGAAAAATAAAAGAGGAAGTAACACTTAAAATGTAAAGGTGCAAATTATACCTATGTGTTTTTGTTTTAGACATATATAATGGGGTATTGGAATATGCAGGATGGGTGTCTAGGAAGGAAAAATGAGACAAAGAAACTTGGCTTGAAGTATCTGGGTGTTGAATTGGCTCTGTAAAACCCTTTCAAAAGATACTCCTCTTTTGTATCAGTAGAGCATAGGTTATAAATCACAGAATCACAGAACACTTCTGAATGCAAGAGACCTCCAAGCTCATCCAGTCCAACCCTCAAGCCAGCACTGCAGGGTCAACACTAAACCATAGAATCATAGAATGGTTAGGGTTGGAAGGGACCAACCCTAACATGGCCCTAATCACCACCTCCACACACTGCTTGAACACCTCCAGCGATGGTGACTCCAGTACTGCCCTGGGCAGTGTCTGAGAGCCTTCTCTGGGAAGAATTATTTCCTAGCATCCAGCCTGAACCTCCCCTGGCACAGCTTGGAACCATTTCCTCTGGTCCTGTAACAACAACTGAGAGATACAACTTTCAGCACAGAACTAGCATCATCTCTTGGAAGATTTACGGATGTGACAGACTCTGAAATGAAAGAAAAAAAACTAGAGAAATCAAACCTATTATAGGGAAGCAAACAAAATCATAAATAATGGTTTTGTCACACATGTTTGCTGATTAGCCATGGCTCTGGTATTTTAAGTGCTAGTATTGGAGAAAGGAAGCAAGTGGCCAGGTGCAATCTGAATTCTAGTTTCAAATAATTCCAGAATCTGTGCTCTAGTGTATCAGGCCACTAACCACTAATAGATGTTTTTCTAATAGCCTCAGGCCAGATTTTTTGTCAGAAACTTTCACAGAGGTAGCTTTATTCTAGTGACATCAGGATCATGGGAATTCTGGAGCTCAGTAGACTTCTAACAACATCATGCAAACTGAACATATGGATTAAATGCAGAAATAATAGATACTATCACTTACTTCTGAAAAATCATCAATATTGCAGAAAAGGCTTGTAGGCAGAGTTAAAAGGAACAGTGATTTGCTTTAACCAGCTTGGAGCTATTATGCATTATCAATGTTCATCAGGAGTTCTTGTCTGACCCCAGAACATACAGTACTATGTTAACTCTACAACGAGTGCTGCAGCCTCTCTCAAATTTCAACTCCTCAAACTAAATCCTTTGTCTTTTGCAGTTCTCAGGTGGCGGTCATGCTGATGGGCAAGAAGCTGGACATGAACAGGCAGTGTGAGCTCACAGCACAGAATGCCAATGCCAGCTTGGGCTGCATCCAAAGCAGAGTGGCCAGAGATGGAGAGAGGGGATCCTGCCCCTCTGCTCTGGTCTGGTCTGCTCTGCTCTGGTGAGAACTGACCTGCAGTACTGCGTCCAGCTCTGGAGCCCTCAATATAGGAAGGACACGGACCTGATGGAGCAGGTCCAGAGGAGGGCCACAAAAATGATCAGGGGTTTGGAGCAGCTCTGCTACAAGGACAGGCTGAGGGAGATGGGGGTGTTCAGTCTGGAGAAGACTCCAGGGAGACCTAATAGCAGCCTGCCAGTACCTGAAGGGGGCTACAGGAGGGCAGGAGAGAGACTGTTTGCAAAGGCCTGCAGGGACAGGACAAGGGACAATGGCTTCAAACTAGAACAGAGCAGATTTAGATTGGGTGTTAGGAAGAAGTTGTTTACTATGAGGGTGGTGGAACACTGGAACAGGTTGCCCAGGGAGGTGGTTGAGATATTGAAGGTGAGGCTGGACAGGGCTGTGGGCAACCTGATCTAGTTGGGGATGTCCCTGCTGACTGCAGAGGGGTTGGACTGGATGACCTCAGGAAGTCCCTTCCAACTCAGCCCATTCTGTGATTCTGTGATTTATCTTGTGCCTTGATGCAGGCTGATGAGCACCACAGGGTGACCATTGCGTCTCACCCACCTGTAGAGCTGGTTTGGGTAATTTTTGCAGGGCTTGGTCGTACATGGTGCACTCAGCAGCCTTAGATACACACTTGCATGGAAACTATCAAACTTGGATTTCTTATGTTAAGAGGTAAGATTTTCAGTGCCTGGCAGCCCATATGGTCCATGCCACAACCAAGTGTGTACATGTCTAGCTACATGTAGGCAAGAGCTCTCAAGCCTGTGATAGAACAATTAGATTCTCCATACAGATGCTTTGCAGGGGGGATGTATATCACCCTACTCAGAAAATTCTATCGTGTTTTATATTCTGTTCCTTGCTTACACTTTTTTGTTATTTTCCCTTCAGCTTTCACACGTTTTAACATTCTATGGTAGGATGTCAATTGTAATTGAGTGTTAAAAGAAGTATTATTAATCTTTTTACCAGAGGTATGGATTGCATGAGTCAGAGCAAAGAGTTGTAGGCTGTAGTGAGATAATTCAAGAGCAGGGTGGCTGTTAGTGCTTGCTTTTGTCACTAAGATTCTTTTCTTTCCCCCTTTTTATGTTTGTCTTATATTTTTTACTATATTTCTCTTTCCTGTGAAAGCCTTTCAGAAGACATTATAATTGTCCTGGGTTGAGCTGGGACAGATGGGATCTGACCCCAAAAGAGAAAAATAAAAACACTTGGACAGAATTGGAGGTTAAATGGAAATCCGTTCCACCAATGTGTACAAAAGGGACAAAGGAGATATGGACATATACACAGATATAGATACAGGTATAGATATAGATAGAGATATAAATATAGATATAGATACAGGTATAGGTATAGATATAGATACATATACAGATACAGATATAGATATAGACACAGGTATAGATATAGATACATAGCTGTTCTGATCTCCTGGAAGAAAATGCTTTCCTAATTTCCTGAAGTAACAGCTTCATGCACAGACCTGAAATGCAGAGAAGCCAGGCGACACTGTTTTCATAGGTAATATTAAAAACACAAGAGGGAGGGGACGGGTTCTTCTCCATTGCACCCTCTGATAGGACAAGGGATATAAACTCCAGCACAGGAGGTTCCACCTCAACATGAGGAGGAACTTCTTCACTGTGAGGGTCCCAGAGCACTGGAACAGGCTGCCCAGAGAGGATGGGGAGTCTCCTTCTCTGGAGACTTTCAAGGCCCATGTGGATGTGGTCCTGTGTGACCTGTGCTGGATTCTCTGGTCCTGCTCTGGCAGGGGGGCTGGACTCGATGATCTTCGAAGGTCCCTTCCAACCCCTAACATCCTCTGATCCTATGAACCTCCCCAGCTGCTTTACCAACAGACATTTCAAATGACAGATTTGGGGGTTGAACAGCCCTTCCATTTTTCCCTTTCTCCTCATCTGACACCACTTCAGTAGGTCTGTTTTGAGCAATAGAGAGGGGAAGGAGCAGAGGATGGGGCTTGTGGGTCCTTGGATGCAGAAGGGCTGAGTCCCTGCTTGCCGCCCATGCTCCCCAGAGCACTTCTCATAACCGGAGCCATCTCTCGCACACAGAATTGATACTGCAATATTATTCTCCATCTGCAGAGCTCTGCTTCATCCAGAGTGATGTTTATTCATACTTTGATACTGCAGCTCTCCACATTTGGAGGCTCGCTGCAGAATGAGGCTATTTTTTTGTGGCTGGAATCCTCTGCTTCCCTCAAAGATGTGTTTGATACTGTGTCGCTTGTGTGCAAGTCATTACAGAAAGAAAAAAAAAAGTTTGGTGGAAAATTTATGGGTAAATCGTAAATAGAATGATTTAGTCCCTGTTTTTATCAGTGCAGACCAACACAGCTCTTAATTGCAAAACTGATCTGGTCCCAGAGAAAAGGCCAGCTGTGTCTAATCATCCAGGGGACAGACCAGAGCACACCAAATAAAGGAAATGGAAAGTAACGCCAAAATGTTTTAAGATGTAAAATGACACAGCGTTCAATGAACACTTGCCAACATCAGCTCTAATTACTGCAGTGATTAAGTAGTAAAGAATTTGGTTCCCAGGGGGATTGCAGTTCTGAAGGAAATACTGTGCCATGTGTTACAGAAATTTTTTTTCTTGCAAAGCATTATGGAAATCCTGCTTTCTGTGGTCCTCCTAACAAAGTCTTTCTTTGCAAAAACCATGCTTCATTTGTGGAGTGCAGAGGGAGCAGAGCTTGCCTGCTTCTGAAGATTTATGTCTTTATCGCCATATATTCAACTTGCCTTTTTCTTAAAAAAAAACCCCAAAACAAAACCAAAAAACAAACAAAACAAAACCCTTTTATGTCTCTAAAGAGAGAACCATAGAAGGCATTATGTATTTGCATCCTGTAAGGGTTCCTCTCATCCTCATTGAAGAACAAACAGAGAATAGGGAGGGCTAGATAAAAGCATTGAGACCTCCAGGCAGCATGGCAATGGCCTAGCAAACAGCCAGAGAAACTGCAATTATCCCAAGGCTAGTTTCAACTCAGAGGTCCTAGGCTACCCCTTAGAAGACACTGGTTAGAATCACTTCTCTCTCTTCTTTAATTCATTGCTCCTTTAACCACAAGATCAAAATTTTTCCAGCTTAAAAAAAAAAAAAGAACAGCAGAGAACAACAACAGAAAACAAGCAAAGAAAAAACACCCCAAAAAATAAAATAAAACCCAAAATCAAACAAAGAAAAACTAACCAACCAAAACAAACAAAAAACCCCAAACTAAAACCAAACCTAAACCCAAACCAAACCTGAGGTTAACTAAGCAAAGCATTTGAATTGATTTTAATTGACAAGATTATATTTGAACTTTGTATCAACTCTGAATCAAAATGTCTGTTGTCCAAGCAAAATATCTCTTTCACTGTAGTATGTTGGTGTTTATTGTGTTTTCTTCTATCAGCAGGTGTCCCTAGATCTATGCTGCCTTCATACCTTTTCGTTCAGCAAAGGAAGGGGAAAAATCTTTATCCTCTCGCAGAGCTGGCATAGCAGACAAAGAACAGCAAGGGAATAACCCTGGACCTCCTTCTTTATTTTATCCTGATTTCTTTGCATCAGATCTGTGTCTCTGTCTTCCTCCTACCCCTCGCTATACGGAGCTTCCAAACATGCTGTGGAGCGTGACAAAAAGAAATCTTTAGCGCTTTTATCAGCACATGCGAGTGACAGAGTGATCCCCGCTCTGCCGCCACGCAGGCCCAGCCTCAGACATCATCTGTAGGGAATGTGCACAGCAGGGAATGGCACTGTCAGCTCCCAGGCTATCTATGCCATATGCAGACGTCAGAAAGGAAGTAGTGAAGAACAGGACATTTCCGTCTGCCATGCACAAAGACATCAAGAGGAGGAAGAAGAGGCACAGGTCCCTAACCCTGTGAGTCCCTAACACTCATGAGTCACTAACCCTCATGAGTCCCTCACCCTCGTGAGTCTCTAACCCTGTGAGTCCCTAACCCTGTGAGTCCCTAACCCTTGTGAATCCCTAACCCTTGTGAGTCCCTAACCCTTGTGAGTCCCTAAACCTGAGTCTCTAACCCTTGTGAGTCCCTAACCCTGTGAGTCCCTAACCCTGTGAGTCCTTAACACACATGAGTCTCTAACCCTTGTGAGTCCCTAACCCTTGTGAGTCCCTAACCCTTGTAAGTCCCTAACTCTTGTAAGCCCCTAACCATTGTGAGTCCCTAACCCTTGTAAGTCCCTAACTCTTGTAGGCCCCTAACCTTGTGAGTCCCTAACCTTGTGAGTCCCTAACCCAGTGAGTCCCTAACCCAGTGAGTCCCTAACCCAG